>JACEFO010001482.1:0-42440 GCA_015342445.1 Digitaria exilis
GTCTGCTGTTACATTTACTGTACGGCCCTGGGAACTTGTCGTTAGGTAGCAAATATCGTTGGGAATCAACTGATATAAACTCTCAGGTTAGTTGCTATGGGAATACTCAAGGATACTTTCGTATTATCGTAGTTCTGCGTGGTCTGACTAGAAGAACACAATATTTTTGCTAGTTTTTGCTCTACAGCTCTCTTTTTTGTGTGCTTACACACACGGTTCGGCGGGTCCAGCTCACTGCTATGTGGGCTCCTCATATGGTTCTTGGGTACCCCAAAAACACTGAAGTTGGGCTCGACCGAGTTTCAGTGGCTCCGTGGCCTCCACAAGAGTGAGTTTGACGCGTGCAGAAAAATAACGGGTCGATACGAGTCAGATTATGCGATAACAGCATCTCCTAGGTGTTCCAAATTGTGGGGAATAATTCTATAATACTCCAGTTTGCAAAACAGGTTCGAGGGGGGTTGTCCTATGATGATCTCTCTAGCAAAAAAAATTATGAAAATCGGACACCAGACGGGGAAGTTACACTTGATTTATGGCACCGGTCTGCTGTTACATTTACTGTACGGCCCAGGGAACTTGTAGTTAGGTAGCAAATATCATTGGAATCAATGATATAAACTCTCATGTAAGTACTATGGAAATTGTCACAGAGACTTTGTTATTATCGTAGTTCTGCGGTGGTCCTGATAGGAAGACACACAATTTTTGTTAGTTTTGCTCTTACTTGCTCTCCTTTTTGTGCGCTTACACACACGGTTCGGTGGGTCCAGCTCACTAGCTATGTGGGGCACCTCACATGGTTCCTTGGGTACCCACAAACACTGAAGTTTGGGCTCGGACCCGAGTTTCAGTGCCCGTGGCCTCCACCCACAGTGAGTTTCACGCGGTGCCAGAAAAATAACGGGTGGGTAGGAGACATTTGCGCGAAACTACATCCCTAGGTGTTCAAAATTGTGGGAAAATTATGTAACACTCTAGTTTTGCAAATCAGGTTCGAGGGGGTTGTCCTATGACATGATTCTCTCAACCAAAAAAATCATGAAAATCAGACACGGACGGGGAAGTTACACTCGATTTATGGCACCGGTCTGCTGTTACATTTACTGTACGGCCCTGGGAACTTGTCGTTAGGTTAGCAAAATATCGTTGGAATCAATGATATAAACTCTCAGGTTAGTGCTATGGAAATAGTCAAGGATACTTTCGTATTATCGTAGTTCTGCGGTGGTCCTGACTAGGAAGAACACACAATTTTTTGCTAGTTTTGCTCTAACAGCTCTCTTTTTTGTGTGCTTACACACACGGTTCGGCGGGTCCAGCTCACTAGCTATGTGGGGCTCCTCACATGGTTCCTTGGGTACCCAAAAACACTGAAGTTTGGGCTCGACCCGAGTTTCAGTGCCCGTGGCCTCCACAAGAGTGAGTTTGACGCGGTGCAGAAAAATAACGGGTCGATACGAGTCAATTATGCGATACAGCATCCCTAGGTGTTCCAAATTGTGGGAAAATTCTATAATACTCCAGTTTTTGCAAAACAGGTTCGAGGGGGTTGTCCTATGCATGAATCTCTCTAGCAAGAAAATTATGAAAATCGGGACACCAGACGGGGAAGTTACACTTGATTTATGGCACCGGTATGCTGTTACATTTACTGTACGGCCCATGGAACTTGTAGTTAGGTAGCAAAATATCATTGGAATCAATGATATAAACTCCATGTAGTACTATGGAAATTGTCACAGAGACTTTGTTATTATCGTAGTTCTGCGGTGGTCCTGACTAGGAAGAACACACAATTTTGTTAGTTTTGCTCTACTGCTCTCCTTTTTGTGTGCTTACACACACGGTTCGGTGGGTCCAGCTCACTAGCTATGTGGGGCACCTCACATGGTTCCTTGGGTACCCACAAACACTGAAGTTGGGCTCGACCCGAGTTTCAGTGCCCATGGCCTCCCACCACAGTGAGTTTCACGCGGTGCAGAAAAATAACGGGTGGGTAGGAGACATTTGCGCGAAACTACATCCCTAGGTGTTCAAAATTGTGGGAAAATTATGTAACACTCTAGTTTTTGCAAATCAGGTTCGAGGGGGGTTGTCCTATGCATGATCTCTCAACCAAAAAAATTCATGAAAATCAGACACCGGACGGGGAAGTTACACTCGATTTATTGGACCGTCTGCTGTTACATTTACTGTACGGCCCTGGGAACTTGTCGTTAGGTAGCAAATATCGTTGGAATCAATGATATAAACTCTCAGGTTAGTGCTATGGAAATACTCAAGGATACTTTCGTATTATCGTAGTTCTGCGGTGGTCCTGACTAGGAAGAACACACAATTTTTGCTAGTTTTGCTCTACAGCTCTCTTTTTTGTGTGCTTACACACACGGTTCGGCGGGTCCAGCTCACTAGCTATGTGGGGCTCCTCATATGGTTCCTTGGGTACCCAAAAACACTGAAGTTTGGGCTCGACCCGAGTTTCAGTGCCCGTGGCCTCCACAAGAGTGAGTTTGACGCGGTGCAGAAAATAACGGGTCGATACGAGTCAATTATGCGATACAGCATCCCTAGGTGTTCCAAATTGTGGGAAAATTCTATAATACTCCAGTTTTTGCAAAACAGGTTCGAGGGGGGTTGTCCTATGCATGATCTCTCTAGCAAAAAAAATTATGAAAATCGGACACCAGACGGGGAAGTTACACTTGATTTATGGCACCGGTCTGCTGTTACATTTACTGTACGGCCCAGGGAACTTGTAGTTAGGTAGCAAAATATCATTGGAATCAATGATATAAACTCTCATGTAAGTACTATGGAAATTGTCACAGAGACTTTGTTATTATCGTAGTTCTGCGGTGGTCCTGACTAGGAAGAACACACAATTTTTGTTAGTTTTGCTCTACTGCTCTCCTTTTTGTGCGCTTACACACACGGTTCGGTGGGTCCAGCTCAACTAGCTATGTGGGGCACCTCACATGGTTCCTTGGGTACCCACAAACACTGAAGTTTGGGCTCGACCCGAGTTTCAGTGCCCGTGGCCTCCACCACAGTGAGTTTCACGCGGTGCAGAAAAATAACGGGTGGGTAGGAGACATTTGCGCGAAACTACATCCCTAGGTGTTCAAAATTGTGGGAAAATTATGTAACACTCTAGTTTTTGCAAATCAGGTTCGAGGGGGTTGTCCTATGCATGATCTCTCAACCAAAAAAAAATCATGAAAATCAGACACCGGACGGGGAAGTTACACTCGATTTATGGCACCGGTCTGCTGTTACATTTACTGTACGGCCCTGGGAACTTGTCGTTAGGTAGCAAAATATCGTTGGAATCAATGATATAAACTCTCAGGTAGTGCTATGGAAATAGTCAAGGATACTTTCGTATTATCGTAGTTCTGCGGTGGTCCTAAACTAGGAAGAACACACAATTTTTGCTAGTTTTGCTCTACAGCTCTCTTTTTTGTGTGCTTACACACACGGTTCGGCGGGTCCAGCTCACTAGCTATGTGGGGCTCCTCATATGGTTCCTTGGGTACGCAAAAACACTAAAGTTTGGGCTCGACCCGAGTTTCAGTGCCCGTGGCCTCCACAAGAGTGAGTTTGACGCGGTGCAGAAAAATAACGGGTCGATACGAGTCAATTTATGCGATACAGCATCCCTAGGTGTTCCAAATTGTGGGAAATTCTATAATACTCCAGTTTTTGCAAAACAGGTTCGAGGGGGGTTGTCCTATGCATGATCTCTCTAGCAAAAAAATTATGAAAATCGGACACCAGACGGGGAATTTACACTTGATTTATGGCACCGGTCTGCTGTTACATTTACTGTACGGCCCAGGGACTTGTAGTTAGGTAGCAAAATATCATTGGAATCAATGATATAAACTCTCATGTTAGTACTATGGAAATTGTCACAGAGACTTTGTTATTATCGTAGTTCTGCGGTGGTCCTGACTAGGAAGAACACACAATTTTTGTTAGTTTTGCTCTACTGCTCTCCTTTTTGTGTGCTTACACACACGGTTCGGTGGGTCCAGCTCACTAGCTATGTGGGGCACCTCACATGGTTCCTTGGGTACCCACAAACACTGAAGTTTGGGCTCGACCCGAGTTTCAGTGCCCATGGCCTCCACCACAGTGAGTTTCACGCGGTGCAGAAAAATAATGGGTGGGTAGGAGACATTTGCGCGAAACTACATCCCTAGGTGTTCAAAATTGTGGGAAAATTATGTAACACTCTAGTTTTTGCAAATCAGGTTCGAGGGGGGTTGTCCTATGCATGATCTCTCAACCAAAAAAATTCATGAAAATCAGACACCGGACGGGGAAGTTACACTCGATTTATTGGACCGTCTGCTGTTACATTTACTGTACGGCCCTGGGAACTTGTCGTTAGGTAGCAAAATATCGTTGGAATCAATGATATAAACTCTCAGGTTAGTGCTATGGAAATACTCAAGGATACTTTCGTATTATCGTAGTTCTGCGGTGGTCCTGACTAGGAAGAACACACAATTTTTGCTAGTTTTGCTCTACAGCTCTCTTTTTTGTGTGCTTACACACACGGTTCGGCGGGTCCAGCTCACTAGCTATGTGGGGCTCCTCATATGGTTCCTTGGGTACCCAAAAACACTGAAGTTTGGGCTCGACCCGAGTTTCAGTGCCCGTGGCCTCCACAAGAGTGAGTTTGACGCGGTGCAGAAAAATAACGGGTCGATACGAGTCAATTATGCGATACAGCATCCCTAGGTGTTCCAATTGTGGGAAAATTCTATAATACTCCAGTTTTTGCAAAACAGGTTCGAGGGGGGTTGTCCTATGCATGATCTCTCTAGCAAAAAAAATTATGAAAATCGGACACCAGACGGGGAAGTTACACTTGATTTATGGCACCGGTCTGCTGTTACATTTACTGTACGGCCCAGGGAACTTGTAGTTAGGTAGCAAAATATCATTGGAATCAATGATATAAACTCTCATGTAAGTACTATGGAAATTGTCACAGAGACTTTGTTATTATCGTAGTTCTGCGGTGGTCCTGACTAGGAAGAACACACAATTTTTGTTAGTTTTGCTCTACTGCTCTCCTTTTTGTGCGCTTACACACACGGTTCGGTGGGTCCAGCTCACTAGCTATGTGGGGCACCTCACATGGTTCCTTGGGTACCCACAAACACTGAAGTTTGGGCTCGACCCGAGTTTCAGTGCCCGTGGCCTCCACCACAGTGAGTTTCACGCGGTGCAGAAAAATAACGGGTGGGTAGGAGACATTTGCGCGAAACTACATCCCTAGGTGTTCAAAATTGTGGGAAAATTATGTAACACTCTAGTTTTTGCAAATCAGGTTCGAGGGGGTTGTCCTATGCATGATCTCTCAACCAAAAAAAATCATGAAAATCAGACACCGGACGGGGAAGTTACACTCGATTTATGGCACCGGTCTGCTGTTACATTTACTGTACGGCCCTGGGAACTTGTCGTTAGGTAGCAAAATATCGTTGGAATCAATGATATAAACTCTCAGGTTAGTGCTATGGAAATAGTCAAGGATACTTTCGTATTATCGTAGTTCTGCGGTGGTCCTAACTAGGAAGAACACACAATTTTTGCTAGTTTTGCTCTACAGCTCTCTTTTTTGTGTGCTTACACACACGGTTCGGCGGGTCCAGCTCACTAGCTATGTGGGGCTCCTCATATGGTTCCTTGGGTACGCAAAAACACTAAAGTTTGGGCTCGACCCGAGTTTCAGTGCCCGTGGCCTCCACAAGAGTGAGTTTGACGCGGTGCAGAAAAATAACGGGTCGATACGAGTCAATTATGCGATACAGCATCCCTAGGTGTTCCAAATTGTGGGAAAATTCTATAATACTCCAGTTTTTGCAAAACAGGTTCGAGGGGGGTTGTCCTATGCATGATCTCTCTAGCAAAAAAATTATGAAAATCGGACACCAGACGGGGAATTTACACTTGATTTATGGCACCGGTCTGCTGTTACATTTACTGTACGGCCCAGGGAACTTGTAGTTAGGTAGCAAAATATCATTGGAATCAATGATATAAACTCTCATGTTAGTACTATGGAAATTGTCACAGAGACTTTGTTATTATCGTAGTTCTGCGGTGGTCCTGACTAGGAAGAACACACAATTTTTGTTAGTTTTGCTCTACTGCTCTCCTTTTTGTGTGCTTACACACACGGTTCGGTGGGTCCAGCTCACTAGCTATGTGGGGCACCTCACATGGTTCCTTGGGTACCCACAAACACTGAAGTTTGGGCTCGACCCGAGTTTCAGTGCCCGTGGCCTCCACCAGAGTGAGTTTCACGCGGTGCAGAAAAATAACGGGTCGGTAGGAGACATTTGCGCGAAACTACATCCCTAGGTGTTCAAAATTGTGGGAAAATTATATAACACTCTAGTTTTTGCAAATCAGGTTCGAGGGGGGTTGTCCTATCCATGATCTCTCAACCAAAAAAAATTCATGAAAATCAGACACCGGACGGGGAAGTTACACTCGATTTATAGCACCGGTCTGCTGTTACATTTACTGTACGGCCCTGGGAACTTGTCGTTAGGTAGCAAAATATCGTTGGAATCAATGATATGAATTCTCAGGTTAGTGCTATGGAAATAGTCAAGGATACTTTCATATTATCGTAGTTCTGCGGTGGTCCTGACTAGGAAGAACACACAATTTTTGCTAGTTTTGCTCTACAGCTCTCTTTTTTGTGTGCTTACACACACGGTTCGGCGGGTCCAGCTCACTAGCTATGTGGGGCTCCTCATATGGTTCCTTGGGTACCCAAAAACACTGAAGTTTGGGCTCGACCCGAGTTCCAGTGCCCGTGGCCTCCACAAGAGTGAGTTTGACGCGGTGCAGAAAAATAACGGGTCGATACGAGTCAATTATGCGATACAGCATCCCTAGGTGTTCCAAATTGTGGGAAAATTCTATATTACTCCAGTTTTTGCAAAACAGGTTCGAGGGGGGTTGTCCTATGCATGATCCCTCTAGCAAAAAAAATTATGAAAATCGGACACCAGACAGGGAAGTTACACTTGATCATTTATGGCACCGGTCTGCTGTTACATTTACTGTACGGCCCAGGGAACTTGTAGTTAGGTAGCAAAATATCATTGGAATCAATGATATAAACTCTCATGTTAGTACTATGGAAATTGTCACAGAGACTTTGTTATTATCGTAGTTCTGCGGTGGTCCTGACTAGGAAGAACACACAATTTTTGTTAGTTTTGCTCTACTGCTCTCCTTTTTGTGTGCTTACACACACGGTTCGGTGGGTCCAGCTCACTAGCTATGCGGGGCACCTCACATGGTTCGTTGGGTACCCACAAACACTAAAGTTTGGGCTCGACCCGAGTTTCAGTGCCCGTGGCCTCCACCAGAGTGAGTTTCACGCGGTGCAGAAAAATAACGGGTCGGTAGGAGACATTTGCGCGAAACTACATCCCTAGGTGTTCAAAATTGTGAGAAAATTATGTAACACTCTAGTTTTTGCAAATCAGGTTCGAGGGGGGTTGTCCTATGCATGATCTCTCAACCAAAAAAAATTCATGAAAATCAGACACCGGACGGGGAAGTTACACTCGATTTATGGCACCGGTCTGCTGTTACATTTACTGTACGGCCCTGGGAACTTGTCGTTAGGTAGCAAAATATCGTTGGAATCAATGATATAAACTCTCAGGTTAGTGCTATGGAAATTGTCATGGAGACTTTCGTATTATCGTAGTTCTGCGGTGGTCCTGACTAGGAAGAACACGCAATTTTTGCTAGTTTTGCTCTACTGCTCTCATTTTTGTGTGCTTACACACACGGTTTGGCGGGTCCAGCTGACTAGCTATGTGGGGCTCCTCACATGGTTCCTTGGGCACCCAAAAACACTGAAGTTTGGGCTCGACCCGAGTTTCAGTGCCCGTGGCCTCCACGAGAGTGAGTTTGACACGGTGCAGAAAAATAACGGGTCGATAGGAGTCAATTATGCGATACTGCATCCCTAGGTCTTGAAAATTGTGGGAAAATTCTATAATACTCCATTTTTTGCAAATCAGGTTCGAGGGGGGTTGTCCTATGCATGATCTCTCTAGCAAAAAAAATCATGAAAATCGGACACCGGACGGGGAAGTTACACTCGATTTATGGCACCGGTCTGCTGTTACGTTTACTGTATGGCCCCGGGAACTAGTGGTTAGGTAGCAAAATATCATTGTAATCAATGATATAAACTCTCAGGTTAGTGCTATGGAAATTGTCATGGAGACTTTCGTATTATCGTAGTTCTGCGGTGGTCCTGACTAGGAAGAACACGCAATTTTTGCTAGTTTTACTCTACTGCTCTCTTTTTTGTGTGCTTACACACACGGTTCGGCGGGTCCAACTAACTAGCTATGTGGGGCTCCTCACATGGTTCCTTGGGCACCCAAAAACACTGAAGTTTGGGCTCGACCCGAGTTTCAGTGCCCGTGGCCTCCACGAGAGTGAGTTTGACACGGTGCAGAAAAATAACGGGTCGATAGGAGTCAATTATGCGATACTGCATCCCTAGGTCTTGAAAATTGTGGGAAAATTCTATAATACTCCATTTTTGCAAATCAGGTTCGAGGGGGGTTGTCCTATGCATGATCTCTCTAGCAAAAAAAATCATGAAAATCGGACACCGGACGGGGAAGTTACACTCGATTTATGGCACCGGTCTGCTGTTACATTTACTGTACGGCCCCGGGAACTAGTGGTTAGGTAGCAAAATATCATTGGAATCAATGATATAAACTCTCAGGTTAGTGCTATGGAAATTGTCATGGAGACTTTCGTATTATCGTAGTTCTGCGGTGGTCCTGACTAGGAAGAACACACAATTTTTGCTAGTTTTGCTCTACATCTCTCTTTTTGGTGTGCTTACACACACGGTTCGGCGGGTCCAGCTCACTAGCTATGTGGGGCTCCGCACATGGTTCCTTGGGTACCCAAAACACTGAAGTTTGGGCTCGACCCGAGTTTCAGTGCCTGTGGCCTCCACGAGAGTGAGTTTGACGCGGTGCAGAAAAATAACGGGTCGATACGAGTCAATTATGCGATACTGCATCCCTAGGTGTTCCAAATTGCGGGAAAATTCTATAATACTCCAGTTTTTGCAAAACAGGTTCGAGGGGGGTTGTCCTATGCATGATCTCTCTAGCAAAAAAAATTATGAAAATCGGACACCAGACGGGGAAGTTACACTTGATTTATGGCACCGGTCTGCTGTTACATTTATTGTACGGCCCAGTGAACTTGTAGTTAGGTAGCAAAATATCGTTGGACTCAATGATATAAACTCTCATGTCAGTACTATGGAAATTGTCACGGAGACTTTCTTATTATCGTAGTTCTGCGGTGGTCCTGACTAGGAAGAACACACATTTTTTGTTAGTTTTGCTCTACTGCTCTCCTTTTTGTGGGCTTACACACACAGTTCGGTGGGTCCAGCTCACTAGCTATGTGGGGCACCTCACATGGTTCCTTGGGTACCCACAAACACTGAAGTTTGGGCTCGACCCGAGTTTCAGTGCCCGTGGCCTCCACCACAGTGAGTTTCACGCGGTGCAGAAAAATAACGGGTCGGTAGGAGACATTTGCGCGAAACTACATCCCTAGGTGTTCAAAATTGTGGGAAAATTATATAACACTCTAGTTTTTGCAAATTAGGTTCGAGGGGGGTTGTCCTATGCATGATCTCTCTAGCAAAAAAATCATGAAAATCGGACACCGGACAGGGAAGTTACACTCGATTTATGGCACCGGTCTGCTGTTACATTTACTGTACGGCCCCGGGAACTAGTGGTTAGGTAGCAAAATATCATTGGAATCAATGATATAAACTCTCAGGTTAGTGCTATGGAAATTGTCATGGAGACTTTCGTATTATCGTAGTTCTGCGGTGGTCCTGACTAGGAAGAACACACAATTTTTGCTAGTTTTGCTCTACATCTCTCTTTTTGGTGTGCTTACACACACGGTTCGGCGGGTCCAGCTCACTAGCTATGTGGGGCTCCGCACATGGTTCCTTGGGTACCCAAAAACACTGAAGTTTGGGCTCGACCCGAGTTTCAGTGCCTGTTGCCTCCACGAGAGTGAGTTTGACGCGGTGCAGAAAAATAACGGGTCGATACGAGTCAATTATGCGATACTGCATCCCTAGGTGTTCCAAATTGCGGGAAAATTCTATAATACTCCAGTTTTTGCAAAACAGGTTCGAGGGGGGTTGTCCTATGCATGATCTCTCTAGCAAAAAAATTATGAAAATCGGACACCAGACGTGGAAGTTACACTTGATTTATGGCACCGGTCTGCTGTTACATTTACTGTACGGCCCAGTGAACTTGTAGTTAGGTAGCAAATTATCGTTGGAATCAATGATATAAACTCTCATGTTAGTACTATGGAAATTGTCACGGAGACTTTCTTATTATCGTAGTTCTGCGGTGGTCCTGACTAGGAAGAACACACAATTTTTGTTAGTTTTGCTCTACTGCTCTCCTTTTGTGTGCTTACACACACAGTTCGGTGGGTCCAGCTCACTAGCTATGTGGGGCACCTCACATGGTTCCTTGGGTACCCACAAACACTGAAGTTTGGGCTCGACCCGAGTTTCAGTGCCCGTGGCCTCCACCACAGTGAGTTTCACGCGGTGCAAAAAAATAACGGGTCGGTAGGAGACATTTGCGCGAAACTACATCCCTAGGTGTTCAAAATTGTGGGAAAATTATATAACACTCTAGTTTTTGCAAATCAGGTTCGAGGGGGGTTGTCCTATGCATGATCTCTCAACCAAAAAAAATTCATGAAAATCAGACACCGGACGGGGAAGTTACACTCGATTTATGGCACCGGTCTGCTGTTACATTTTCTGTACGGCCCTGGGAACTTGTCGTTAGGTAGCAAAATATCGTTGGAATCAATGATATAAACTCTCAGGTTAGTGCTATGGAAATAGTCAAGGATACTTTCGTATTATCGTAGTTCTGCGGTGGTCCTCACTAGGAAGAACACACAATTTTTGCTAGTATTGCTCTACAGCTCTCTTTTTTGTGTGCTTACACACACGGTTCGGCGGGTCCAGCTCACTAGCTATGTGGGGCTCCTCATATGGTTCCTTGGGTATGTGGCGGACCACTCCGAAATTATCCCAAGTTAAGTACCTCGGGACCACTAATCACGTAGTCAGGCACTTAATCCGGAATAAGCTGGAGCGCCGTCGGATTAAACCCGATTAAACCACGTACTTTTCTCGATCGAAACAACAGCACGCCCACACGAAGGTGAGTCCAGAGATTACAACATTCCACAATTTTAAATTACACACATAAATAAAGTAGTTATTACAAACCGAGTTCAAATTAAAATCAGAGTACACAAGTCTTGCAGCGGAATTTAAAAGTTCAACACAACTGAAATTAGAGTTTCGTTGCAGCGGAAGTAAATAATCTAACGACGAAACAAGTAACTCCGTGATGAAGCTTGCCACGAAGCTACTCCTCCCGATCCTCGGCAGAGGATGGGACCCATTCGATGTGCCAGCCAGGTGGAACCTGGGCAGGCCAAGTCATAGCATCCACATCCAAGATTATACCTGTAAAATATTGCCACAAGCAAGGCTGAGTATACTAATACTCAGCAAGGCTTACCCGTCGGGTGAAATCTACATCACCAACATCTAGACAATGAGAGGCTTTTGGCTGGTGGGTTTGTTTGCCAAAAAGCAACTAAAGTAGATCCTTGCTTTCAAGTTTTAGCTTCATATTCTAGTAAATTTAACCATTCTAAATTAGCATCCTCTCTAAGCATACAAGTGGTGCAATACAAGTTATTCATAGAACAAGTTCATGATCTCATAATTCCACTTATTACTCGATGTAGCAAGGCGGTCAAGCAGTCTCATTAACCGCGAGAAGCGGACAGTTCGAACCGAATTTGTGCTACCTGGCCAGGGGAAACCCAACACACACGGATACTCTGCTTGCGATAAAAGGTACAAGCATTTCCCAACCTTTCCCATCGATCCACAATTCGGAACCGGGTCCACTTCCTTAGGATAAAGGTTTACTGCTTCACTCACAGCATCACGCATATATCCACAAGTGTACGGCAGGGGAAAACAAAGTTTCCAAGGAGAGATGGCTATCGGCCCTAGCTGCTTCAATCTGGTACCGGGCTTACCGGCTCCCATATACCGGCATGCATGTGGTACGTTCAAAAACTTGACGCACTCTACCACACATTTCGACCTTAATCAATTATCATACACGGACGGGAGATCTACATCTATCATCCCGCCCGTCAATCCTTATGATTCCAACATAAGTAAAGACAAGCAGTTCCTATATCTCGCGAGTGACAGGAAATCACTCGACTTGTAACGGACCTATAGCAATGCACTATCGATCCCTTTCATACTAGTATTGCAAGTCATAGGTACTAGGGAATTTGCAGCTACGGTATTCAATCAACTCCTTGAAACGTAAATGCACAAACATAAGGAATTCAAAGTGCAAAATTTGGTAAAGTCAGGTTATGCTCCGGGGCTTGCCTTTCTGCTCAACTCAAAGCTTGGCTAAGGCAGGGTTAGTTTGACTTGCTTCCACAGCATTCTCCCACCCTTCTTGTGGTCCTTCTTCGAAATCCGGGACGGGTACGCATGCTCCGGGATCTATACGAGATGCATATGCATAAGATTTACATTGATTTCAATGTTCCAATAAAAACACGGGGCATTTGAGGCCATGATCACCTAGACAAAAATGAATTCTCTTCTTTCCCTTACAACACACTTGGAAGGGTGCCATAAAGGTTTTTACTTTCGATGGTGATTGTGTACATATATAAAATTATACTTTTTATTTCTTCATTTAGCAACGCAGGTTGTGTTTTTGGGATAATTTCAGTTTTTCGCCTAAATTTTACTTTCACGTGCGTGGGATAAAGAATTGTTCTTCTATTAAACAAGATTCAAACTCCAATTTGTCGTCCTATTTGTATAATTCGAATTCTAGTGAAACTTCATAAATAAACTCAGGTCACTATGCTTATATTTTCTGCAGAAAAGTTGAGCATATTTTATTAAGTAATCTGAATTTTTGGCTTTCCTACAATTTCAACAATTTCAGCCGCTAGGAGATGATATTAAATCCTATAAAAATAAATACACAGGAAAATAGGGTGAACTATTTATAGGAGCAAAATAAAGTCATGTGTAGCTCATCTAGCAAGTGGGTACTCAGTTTTAGTAGCAAACATGGGCCAAACAAATGCTACTTCTTTTTCTTACCCCAATTTATTTAGGCATGTTAACCGAGCTAAAAATCGGGTTTAGCATTTTTCTAAGATAGCTGCTAACATGGACACACTCCTGTACCAAGTTGGCTAATTTTTGTTGAAGGGAATAATTTCTAAAATTCAAACAATGTTTCAGCTGAGATGAACTTAAACAATTTATATCCGGAGCTAGAAAATATATCTCAGTGCGAGATTGATACTGCGAAGTATTTGTAGCAAGAGTAATAACATATCCAAAGATCACTTCCATAGCTGCTGTGGTTTAGGAGTTATGCACAAAAGTTCATTTTCAAAGTTTGATTTTTAGGGACTGAACCAAGCAACAAAAGCATATACATGCTGTGTAGGGAATGAAATAGACATCACCAGGAGTACGAAGAATTTTGGTTTGCATTTTTATGATTTTCCTGCGATTTTATATTGAATTTACAAGTTCACAGCCGGAACCCTAGATCTGCAGTTTTCATTTTTCGATCCAGCCCTGGAACTTTTCAAAACTTCACAGCTAAGCCCCTGGAATCTTACATTGGGAACCCTGCAGAAGGAAGAAGATGAAAGGAGGCCCTTGGCCGGCCATTGACGGCGAAATCTCGCCGCCGGCGAGGTCTTGGCGAGGGGGAAGGGCATGGGGAGCTTCACCGCGACGTGGGCTTTCCATTCCCCACCTTGGACCGGGGGATTGGAGGCCGGGAAGGGGGCGACGGCGAGCAGGGGCGGCGACGAGCACTGGTGGCCATGGCGGCGGCGCTGCAGGCCGGGAGAGGGGCTGCCGGGCGGCTGGGCGTGTTGGAGAGATGGAGGGGAAGGTCAGGGGCTGCGCGGAGGAGGCCGTGGGGCAGCAGAACAGTGGGGGCGAGCTCGAGCAGAGCTCCCATGGCAGCAATGGAGGTGGCTGCGCAGGGGAGGGGAACTGACTAGGGTTTGGGCAGCTGAGCTTAAATAGGAGACGACCGGGAGGGTAGAGATGGGATTTCGCGTGGCAAGGGAGGAGGAGGGCGCCAGGGACTCGTGGCGCCACCACCGGCGCTGCCCACTGCATGCAGGACAGGGAGGTCGTGAGGAGGAAGAAGGGGACTGACAGGTGGGGCCGGGCTGTAAGAGAGAGGAAATAAATTTTCAATTTAAAAGTTTTGCTCTAAAAGAAATAGCTCCCAAGGTCCAAAAATTATGAATAAATACATTTTAGAAACCTTAGAACATTAGTGTTACAATGGAGGTTTGAAAAGTTGCAAAACATTCTTGGTTTAGATGCAGTTTTAAATTCAAAAAGACTTGGATTTGAATTTGGTATGAATTTTTGGCCCTAGCAATTCAACTCCAAAAATATGGGGAAAAAGATGTAAATTCAACATTTGGGGCCTAGTCTTTTATAAGCTTTTTACTCATCAAAGTTATATTAGAGAAATTGGACTTTCTTTACAAGTCATAATTTTAATCCAAATTCAATTTCCATAATTCGAATTGCTTCCAAAGATATTCTAACAAGGTAGAAAAGGGAAGGTGTTTTATTATGCATACTAAGCCATCTTTGTAAGACCAAACTCAAGTCTTAAATAACTTCTTCACTTGGTAGTGTTAGTCCAAGTTTTCACCCTTTGTCAATAGGTTGGTAAAATCATAACTTCCTTTCCATTGTTTTGCTTTATCTTCCCAATTCCTTTTATTAATTATTTTATTAACCTCTCCCTCCTTCTTAAACCCTTCAATAGTGTCACTAACATCAGAGGTATGATGCTCAAAGAGAGTTTTCAATTTAAAGTCCTACCCCCTTTTATTCTGGGAGTAAAATCTTATCTTAACTTAAAGTTAAAACATGGACACATACATGGAGGTTAAAAGCTTATTTATTTCCTATGCTCAACTTTAATTATGTCACTGACAACATAACTTATATTAAAATATTAATTAATTTACATCCTTTGTTCTTTATGAAAGCTCATGTTGTGGACAAGTTCTCATATTATTACTAAAACCAAAAGATTGCCACATGTAGGCCATGATTAGAACTGCAAGCTTTATTAGTCCAAGTGTTTAACGCTAACATTAAATCATTCACACTTATTTTACTAAAGAGCATTAGGAGCACTCTAAATATTATTTTATTTATAGCCCAAAGTGTGCTCCCTTAAAAAGGGTGTGTGGTCGTGTGTTTTTCATCTCATGGTTAAGTTGGTCTTTCAACTTGATTTCCTATGTTTGGTGGACCAAGCCTCTGAGATATACATAACTCACCGAGGCTGCAAAAGACATTTTTAGATACACAACTTCCATTTGAGAAAGTGGTTTGGTTTTATAATTAGAAAATACTTTCCCAAAGAAAGGTGTTTCGAGACAAGAAAAGAACTACAACCTTTCATATTGATCAGACGTTTGTGATGTGCACAACTCTTATTTATAATTTTAAATTAGAACCTTGACTTCAGAAGGTCATTAATACTCTCGATTGGAATTATTTCACGTGTTGTCTTCATGTGAGCCATTAGTCCTTTAAGACCTTTAGGGGCATAGAAGCATTTCTTAATTTTGCCGTTCATCTTGTAAGAGAGGATGTTTAGATTTGTACTAGAAAAGTTTTTGTAGGGTTCAAATTTCAAGAACCAAGGCTCGAGTACAAACTTAACACTCCTCATGTATAATTCTGATTCCTATTAGTAATTTAGTTCCAGGGTTTATAGTTCCTTAGTTTGTTTAATCACTCTTACTTATACGCTTTAAACACCAGGGGTGTTACAGCCTACCCCCCTTAAAAAGAATCTCGTCCCGAGATTCGCACAGGGAGGAAAGGTGGACATTTCATTAGAAGAAAGAGGTGTTAGTCAAAGAAATACAGATACAACGCACCCAAGTTCTTACAGGTTCACGGCTTCGAGATGATAATTGATACCAGATCTCCGATACAACATCAACGTCGTTCATGTGGGAGCGGGCGATGAATGTAGATATGGAAAGCTAAGAGCATCAAGATCTGGCACACAAGACAAAAATAATACACCACTATTGTCCAGTGAACACCAGGGCCAATCGGGGGAAAGAAAGGACAAGCCATGGATGGTGTCGAAAAGTCGAATCCTTCCTTGTTCGTCGGCTTAATTCTCGCGGAATCCTCAGGTGACTTCTGCGCGAACTCCTCCTTCGATGAAGTTGGTGCTGTGGATCTTGGTTAAACGTCAAGGTGGGTTGCCGAGAGGGGCACTTCCTCGTGGCTTTACGAAGAGGTGGAGGCAGAGTTTGCTTGTCAAAGAATGAAGGACACGGAGGAGAATGGGCAGCTTGGGTACCGTGGAGGTCGCCGAAGAGAGGCGAGAGCGGCGGAGTGGTGTGACTCAAGTGGAGCACCAAGGAGTGATGGCAGTCATTGGAGAGGCTGCATTTATCGACGGCCGGAGCGGAGCAACGATAGTGGTGTGTCGACAGCAGGAGGTAGGGCCGGCAATGAGATTCCCTGGGTGACGGAACGGTGGTACGACGGCAACTGGGGTGGTGTTGGCCAGCCGCGGTAGGGAAAACGACGAAGGTGAAAGTGGACTGGTGAGCAGGGCAGAGCACACGACGCACGGATACAGAGGGGGTCAAACTGGCCCTTGAGACCCTGCGGTGATGGTGGGAGAAACAGAAGGCAAAGGTGATCTTTGAGACTATAGATAGTCACGGGCAAGACGTTGAACCAATTGTAGGTCTTAATTAAATAATGTTTTACCCACTTTTATATCAACAAGAACTAGGAATAAACTCTGGGGAGGGTTAATGAACAACGAGGTTATGAGATGACAAGAGCGCCCACAAGATTTTTTTTTTTTAAAACTAGCCCACACCATACTAAACGATCATGGCATGACGTTACACGGGGTTGCCGCCCAATTTCTAAGATGAGCTAAAAGGAAGAGTGGGACAATAAAATAGTTGCTTATGGCAATGAGAGAATACACCTAGGAAAGGTGGTGTGGTATGGAAATTTTGGAAAATTCTTGCTCAAATTTTTATCTTAATTGCTAAATTGCCAAACTTATGCACTTTACCATGGTATACATGGCATGTTCCTGATGGGGTGCACATGATATGATGCACATGCACATGAACGTATGGTGCATATGCTTATGAGAGTATGATGTACATGCCGTGATGCAAGTTAGTAGACCTCACACCACATAATTAAAAGTCATTATTGCGGATCATTTAGTGAGAGTAAGGATGTATCGATTTGGGTTGTTAATAAATGTAGCGATCTCACCCGAGAAATGGGCCCACTTAAGTATATTCCACCTTCCATTGGTGCTAATACACTAAAATGTTCCCAAGCGCGGATTCGACCGTCGAGTCAAGCTCGACCAACGGCTACTGAAGATCGTCCGTCCATACACTCACTCGAAGGCGAGCTTTCCAAAGATCACATCATTCCACAAATTAAATTACAACAAGTCTTAGAGTTATTACAACCAAATTGAAATGATACGGAAATTAAATAAGTTTGAGTTCATGCAGCGGAAAATAAACGAGATACTAGCGACGATCCAAAGTATCGTCACGATGAAGTCAGCCGTGACGCTACTCCTCACGGTCCTCGGGAGAGGCCGGCTCCCACTCGATGCTGTAACCAGGAGGAAGCTGGGAGGCCCAAGCCATAGAGGCAGCTACCTCCTGAGGGGAAGGTCCTGAAAAATTAAGCCACAAGCAAGGCTGAGTATACTAGTTATACTCAACAAGACTTAACCGACTGGTGATCACTACGTCACCGACTCCTAAGATGAGAGGCTGTTTGGCTAGTGGGGTTCTTTTGCCAAAAGCGACTAAGCTGGTTACTAATCTCTTTCATTTCAATTTTAAATTCTTTAGTCTATCCATTCTAGGTGAGCCTAGCTAAACAATCAAGTTTTGCAATACAATTATTTCATACAAAGATTTCATCCTTCCAAGTTTCACTTCATAATATGTCATACATCGGTCAAGCAGTCTCATTAACCGCGAGAAGCGGACAGTTCGAACCGAATTTGCTACCTGGCCAGGGATAACCCAAACATACGGAATGGTTGGAAATGCCAACACACCCCAATCCTTTCTCCTCTCTCTGCGAGTGGCTCCCGAGTCCCACTGCCTCAGGGTAAAGGTTTACCACTACTGGGACTCACGCAACTACCCTCATGTGCCCATGGGATAACGTTTCCAAGACAAATGAGCTGTCGGACCTGCTCGCATCAATCGGATACCGGGACTTACCGGTCCCATAAACCGTGCATATGTGTGGTACGTTCAAACGCTTGACACAAAAGTACCAGATGTTTCCACTTAAACATCGATAGACGGGTATCTAAAACCATCCGTCCATCATCTATAGGGTTTTTGATATGAGTGGACATACAACTCCTATATCTCGCGAGTGTCGGAAAACACTCGACTTCTATCGGTCTTAAGCATAGCGACTATCGAACCTAACATACTAGTGTTCAATCAAAGGAACCTATGATCATGCAATCTAGGGTTTCATTCAACTCCTTGAAACTTAAATGCACAAACATATAATCAATTAAATTGCGTAAGTAAAGTTAGGTTATGCTCCGGGGCTTGCCTTCCGGCTCGAGGCGGTACTCCTGCTCGGGGCTCGGATCCACGTGCACCACGTTCACCTCGGACTCCTGGGTGATCTCCTCGGCAGCGGGGACTAGCTCGTAGACTCCGTCGGCGAGACCCGAATCTATACGAAATGCATGGAATGCTTAAGTATCGAGATTTAAATAGGGAATGTTTATTTTAATCTTGGTTGATAAGTTGGAAAGGATAAACATTAGTTATAAGTGAGTATACTCTTTTCATTTTGAACCTTTACTTTGATTTTTAGAGTTTAGGTTTTCTCTTTTCTTTTCTTTTTCTTCTCTTTTCCTTTTTCTTTTTCTCCTCTTTTCCTTTTTCTTTTTTTCTCCTCTTTTCCTTTTTCTTTTTCTCCTCTTTTCCTTTTTCTTTTTCTCCTCTTTTCCTTTTTCTTTTTCTCCTCCTTTCCTTTTTCTTTTTCTACTCTTTTCCTTTTTCTTTTTCTCCTCTTTTCCTTTTTCTTTTTCTCCTCTTTTCCTTTTTCTTTTTCTCCTCCTTTCCTCCACTTAAGTCCTTTTTCCATTATTCGAAAAGTGACCTTAGGAACATTATTTTTCGATGCCATTGGACCAGGGGCTTACTCATGCCAAGGCAGAAGCTTAGCCCAAAATTTGGCTCAAGTTGATTTTCCTATAATTTATTAAAATTTTTCCTTTCTTTTTGCCTAAAATCAAACTAAATTCATAACAAAATAATTACAAGGTTTTTATCCAAACCACTTGGCACAGTGGCTTAGGATGTCAAGAGTGACATCTCTGCAAGTTTACAAGTGACTTTGATTTTTGGTTATTTTTGTGGAATTTCACCATATTTTAACTACCAAAAATCATTTAGCCATTTTCCAGTGGCCAAAAATTATCACTTTCATTTTTCTAAGGTTTCTTATGACTTGATTGAATTTCTGTGTGAAGTATGTGATTTTTCACTGAGTAATTTATTTTCTATGATTTATTTGCTAAAACAGCAGGGTATATGTTTGGAAAATCATAACCCTAAATCCACGGGGAATTTTTGTGTACCCTTTGCGCATTAGGCTAATGATAAACACCCTAACAACATATCCCAAGCTCAGCTCTAGTGCATGTATAGATTTTGAACTATGATGAAATGTGCTCAAAACTAAAAGAATTTATAATTCAAAATCTACTGCTCAACTGAGTGAGGTTCAAAAGAGGAAGTTGTTCTTCTAGATTCACTGGTCACTACAAAATTGGTTTGGCATTTTTCTGATTTTTCTACGAATTTCTACGCATTTTTGAACATTTCAGGGAATTAAAGCAAAAGGGGAAGATTCTTTTTACCGCGGGGTCCCTGGAACTTTTGAAGTTCTTACGAAACAGCCCTTACTTCTTTCACTCGGCCCCCTGGAAAAACGAGGAAGATGGAGGTAGGTCCCTGGGCTCGCCGGCGTTCATGCGCCGGCCAAACGACGGCGGTTCCGGCCCGGGGAAGTGGGGGAATCAAAGAGGAGCTCACCGTGAGTCTTTAGGGCACGGTCTCGTGGCCGGAGGAGGTCGGGAAGAGGGTCGTCGACGGCGGCGGCGCTCGGCTCGGCTCCGGTGAGTTGCGCCGGCGACTGGGGTGGCGGAGGGAGATGGGAGGAGGCTCGGTGAGAGACAGTGGGGCACGGGGAAGCTGCTGGTGGCGGTGGTTTGGCTGGGGAAGGCACTGAGGCGGCTGTCCACGTGCGACCGAGGCGCGGCGGTGGAAATGGTGACTCCGGCGAGGGTTCTTGTGCGCGAGAGAGGAAGGGAATGCCGCGAGCTTTAAGGAGGGAGAAGGAAGTGGCAGAGGAGTGGCTCGGCACGCGCTGGAGGAGGAATGGGGTGGCTTGTCACGGTCGCGGCGGTGGGGGCGATGGCGCACGCGTCTGGCGGCCGTGCGGCACGGGCTCGCACAGAGCGGGAAAGCTGCAGCAGGGCACGGTCGGGCAGATGCTCGTGGGTAGCAGGCGAGCGTCAACGGTTGCAGTCGAGCGCGAGGTCACGTGATGGGGGCAAGGCGGCCGGCGGACCGTTGGTCCGAGCGCGACGGCACGGCGCGTCGGCGTGCGCTCGGGCGCAGGCGCGCGTGCAGGGCCCGTCAGCGAGCCAGAGCGGGTCGAGCGCATGCGCGGTGATGGGGGACATGTCGGGCAGGGCACGGCCGGAGCTTGGTTGGCCGCTGGCGGCAGGGCGACATGGCCGGCGTTCGCGGGCACGCGCGCGAGCTCCCGAGAGCGCGCTCCTGCGGCTCAAAGTCAACTTGGTGAGCAAGCTCCAAACTCAAAATTTTTAAACTGAACTCGTGAAAGTGTGAACATGAAAGTTGTAGAAGGGATAGTAGGACACATCTTTGCACCGGATATTTGGAAAGAAAATTGAAATTTTGGCCGTAATTCAAAAGGGGGTAATTCCCTGTTTTGGACTGTATTTCTGAAATTCGAGGGGCTAACTGGCAAAATTGGCCCAAGTGTCCAAAGAGGCAAAGTTCAGAAATGTGATGAAGAACAACTTTGCTTTTGGGAGATTTTGATGTTCTGTGGTGAAATCTTGAGTTTTGGCTAAGATTCCATTTCAGCTTTTGAATTTGAATTGAATTTTTCAATTTCCAAGATTGGGTTTGAGATTTTGAGATGCTTCCAGGCATTTTTAGGCTATGGTCTGAAAATGAAAGTTGCTTGGTTTGACTTACTCTACAACTTTTATATTTGCACTTTTTCAAGTTTCTTAGAAATTTTTAAAGTTTTCCTTATGGGCTCATTTGAATGGTTTTTGACTTATTTGGTTCATTTTTCCCCATTTTCTTCAAACTCACTTTTGAATTAGTCTTGGCTTAACTTTAAACATCATTTTAAGGTTAATTAAATCTAGGGATGTTACAATAAATGTCTTTGTGGGTTATATTCCCACATACCAAGATACCAGCGTGCTCCAAGTGACTCAAGCGTGTGGCTGCAGCGCACACACGAGGTCCTAGGTTCCATCACGGCACCATGGTTAGAGAATACAATACCACAATAAATTCAGAGGGGACAACCCAATTGACACCAGGAGGGAGAAGCATTCATGGGTTAGATGCACATGTGGTTAGGTACCAAAAGATTATCATGGTGCAATGACATGTTAATGGTATGCAATGCCCATGCCCATGAATTACTCGGAATGATTCCATTGCATGAAGAAGGTTCGGATAACCTTTATGCATACAAAAGTGACCTTGACCCAACTTACGTCTTGTTCTCATTTATATTTATTTCCTTGAGCAAGAATAAAACAAGGATTCAAGGATCAAGAAATCAAGGTAGTTGAGTATGGGGAACCAAAAGTCGAGAGTGGCGGGTGATCAAAATCACGCGGCATGTGAGAGTTAGTGATAATAATTCGATCAAGATGTGAGAATTGAGGTGTATTCAATCGAGCAATAAGGGAAGTCGAGGGTTCGGATCCTAACACATCATGTAATAGGACACTGTTATACTTGATACCCCTACATTTACATTGTTGGTTCAAGTCATTGCATATCCCTATACTCCTCCTAAGCTCAAAGTTCTTGATCCACCCTCAACTAACTTATTAATTTAATGATTACGCCCAAGGAGAAACATGTGCTGATCCTAAGTCATTACATTCTCCTATTTCATAAGCGGATCAAGTGTCTAAAAGGAATAGGACAAAGAGAATGGATTGAAGTAGTCCATATTGCCTTACTTTAGGGCGGTGTATTATGGTAGCATAGATGTGGAGGATATTAGAGATTAAAAATTAAAGAAGAATTTCTCTGGACAGATTGTGTTTCTGTAGAAGAGAATTCATAGCTCCTAGCTCCAACATCCAAAATTTCTCATCCTTGGCCAGGTAGTAGGAATTTGGTAATCTACACATTGCTTTGCCTCTCAGACGCTAATCTAGTGGTTAAGTTGGTCAAAACTTTCAATCTAGGCTTCTCGATTTAGATGGATTTTCAGCACACCGAACTTTATAATTCTGCCTATAACTCTAGTTTCCTTATTCCCTCGGGCTAAACTTTTGTGAGTGTTCCATCTAAATTTTCTAATCGGCTTGATAACCATCATTTAGTCCAGACATAGCATCTTCATGGGAAAGTCCTTGACATAAATCTTACTCATAGGCTATGAACGAAATAATGGGAGTCTAATATTTCTAGTTGCAACCTTAAGTTTCTAAAGTCCAGTTTTTAGTAATTCAAAACTCCAAAACATGCAACTTTCGAGCTTTACTAGTTGTGCCAAAACTACTCTTGTTTAGCACATGGCCAAAGATTTGTCGTGGGCTATAGTCTCTTTGCTGCCCAAAGGCACACAGTAAACAAGGCGGGTCCGGCAGTGAATACATACGGCTGTTTTCAGAATATAAATATTTCGGTCACTCCTATGTTATTTCTGTTGCTTTGTTTTAATATTAGTTCATTCCAACAAGTCTCCCAATCACTCAACACACATACTGATATAATGCAAGGTGTGAGATGCAGTCGTCTTCCGAGCACATATACAACGCAGCAGCCGGTTTGTCTCTGTCTAAACAAACTGAAATTGCACCACTCATGATTTGTTCGTCGGTTTCCAAAGTGTGGCAGTATGAGGTAGTCAGACCTTGAAATAACTTTCCCACTGATATTTTATATAAATTAGACCTTGTGCTTAGTTTTACTAATTTCTCTGTCAGATCATGGAATTCGGCATGAAGGAGACAAAACAAGGCAGATTTTGGACAGTAAGTAAAATATTCATAGCCAAAAATTTAACGCCCCAAAATTTCCCAAACTTCACCAGATTGCTCCTAACATATTTGTATACAATGTTACTGTTCAGCATTTCTCCAATTTTGAGGTTAAGATGGTGCAAAAATTCAAATTCTTAATTACTGCCCCCAGAGTTTTCAGCAAGGCGGAAAGTCGGTATTTGGTTCATATGTCGAGCTCTACCTGTCCAAAAGTCTTGCCTTTCTTAACTTAATTGCAGCTTACTTAAGTGTTGAAAATTAGACATGCCACAATAGAGCTAGCTACAAGTGAGGCGGCAGCAATATAGACATCAAATCTAAGTGAGAACCGACATATATTTAAAGAAGTAATCAGATTATGGACAGAGTGGGAAAAATTTCATATCTCAAAATCTATAAGCCCAAGCATTACCCAACTTGACCAGAATACAGTTTATATACTCTCCAATAACTTTTTAGTTCAACACAAAAACAGAACGAGTGACCTAGGTGGCGCAAAACCCCAATCTTTTAATCAACTCTCTGCTGAAATTCCAGCAGACAGGAAGTTGGTATTTTGAGCATAACTTTTAATTGGCTGAACCAAATTTGTGGAAATTTTGAAAGCACAAACTAGACAAAATTTGTGACAACTTTCATTTTTAAGCCTCTAGCAGAAACTGCTGTTAAGAGGGTGTAAAATCCACTTTCAAACTTGTTGTTCCCAGAAGATTCCAGCAGACAGGGGGTTACCATTTTAAACATAGCTCCAGTTCTACTGAACCAATTTCGATGAAATTTCTACAGCATAAACTTCATAATATTTATGAAAACTTTCATGTTGAACACTTTTTCATTTGACAACGTTTTCAGTTTCGAATTAAGGGTGCAAACAGACTGTTCTCAGCAGGATTTTGAGTTGTGATTTCAATTTCTTTGACGGCGGTTCGATTTGGTCAAGGGTTAAAATTTGATATTAATTCAGTGAGATGCAATGCATGAGCGGCCTATTCGTTCTCATCAACACACGCGCCAATAACTTTTGGCTTACGTAGTTAGTGCCGGTGGCTAGGCAATATCCGTCTCTCCCTATATTAGCTAGTCGAATTTCTCTAACCGTTTCAATATACGGAATCGCGGTTAGTGTACCTGCAGAAAATTCCATCCCAGAGCATGTATAATCAACCTTTCGTGCCAGCACTCACGAAAGCGTCTCCATTCATTACCACCCACTATAGAGGTGGCACCCGAACGTTTAACATTGAACGGGCAATGTTCATATGTCACCAAGGCAACATATTGACAGTTTCATACGCTATTGAAATAGCGTATTGACTTTGTGCCGCCATCATATTTGCATATGATGCCGTGGTACGCTACAGCAATCGCCGTACCTTGCGCCCACCATCCTATTCTAGTTTCATACGCCATCACAGCGTATTGACTATGTGCCGCCACTATATTTTCATATAGTGCCGTGGTACGTTACAGCAATCGCCGTACCTTGCGCCCACCATTGCGGAAAGTAAATGACAGAATGAAATGTGCTGGAAGTCAGTATAATATACTATTTGCCACCTATCATATCGTGATCCCTTAACCCACATAGGCTTCACGCTCTAGGTAACATCCTTAGCGGTCCTATAAAACGTTCCTTCGCAAAGCGCGTCGGAAGCACGAGTTGGCAAATTTTATTCAAAAATTTGTTTATTAAGGTTTGTTGCTCTCTCCGGTGCGCTGTTTCGGCTCTGATACCAGCTGTGGCGGACCACTCCGAAATTGTCCCAAGTTAAGTACCTCGGGACCACTAATCACGTAGTCAGGCACTTAATCCGGAATAAGCTGGAGCGCCGTCGGATTAAACCCGATTAAACCACGTACTTTTCTCGATCGAAACAACAGCACGCCCACACGAAGGTGAGTCCAGAGATTACAACATTCCACAATTTTAAATTACACACATAAATAAAGTAGTTATTACAAACCGAGTTCAAATTAAAATCAGAGTACACAAGTCTTGCAGCGGAATTTAAAAGTTCAACACAACTGAAATTAGAGTTTCGTTGCAGCGGAAGTAAATAATCTAACGACGAAACAAGTAACTCCGTGATGAAGCTTGCCACGAAGCTACTCCTCCCGATCCTCGGCAGAGGACGGGACCCATTCGATGTGCCAGCCAGGTGGAACCTGGGCAGGCCAAGTCATAGCATCCACATCCAAGATTATACCTGTAAAATATTGCCACAAGCAAGGCTGAGTATACTAATACTCAGCAAGGCTTACCCGTCGGGTGAAATCTACATCACCAACATCTAGACAATGAGAGGCTTTTGGCTGGTGGGTTTGTTTGCCAAAAAGCAACTAAAGTAGATCCTTGCTTTCAAGTTTTAGCTTCATATTCTAGTAAATTTAACCATTCTAAATTAGCATCCTCTCTAAGCATACAAGTGGTGCAATACAAGTTATTCATAGAACAAGTTCATGATCTCATAATTCCACTTATTACTCGATGTAGCAAGGCGGTCAAGCAGTCTCATTAACCGCGAGAAGCGGACAGTTCGAACCGAATTTGTGCTACCTGGCCAGGGGAAACCCAACACACACGGATACTCTGCTTGCGATAAAAGGTACAAGCATTTCCCAACCTTTCCCATCGATCCACAATTCGGAACCGGGTCCACTTCCTTAGGATAAAGGTTTACTGCTTCACTCACAGCATCACGCATATATCCACAAGTGTACGGCAGGGGAAAACAAAGTTTCCAAGGAGAGATGGCTATCGGCCCTAGCTGCTTCAATCTGGTACCGGGCTTACCGGCTCCCATATACCGGCATGCATGTGGTACGTTCAAAAACTTGACGCACTCTACCACACATTTCGACCTTAATCAATTATCATACACGGACGGGAGATCTACATCTATCATCCCGCCCGTCAATCCTTATGATTCCAACATAAGTAAAGACAAGCAGTTCCTATATCTCGCGAGTGACAGGAAATCACTCGACTTGTAACGGACCTATAGCAATGCACTATCGATCCCTTTCATACTAGTATTGCAAGTCATAGGTACTAGGGAATTTGCAGCTACGGTATTCAATCAACTCCTTGAAACGTAAATGCACAAACATAAGGAATTCAAAGTGCAAAATTTGGTAAAGTCAGGTTATGCTCCGGGGCTTGCCTTTCTGCTCAACTCAAAGCTTGGCTAAGGCAGGGTTAGTTTGACTTGCTTCCGCAGCATTCTCCCACCCTTCTTGTGGTCCTTCTTCAAAATCCGGGACGGGTACGCATGCTCCGGGATCTATACGAGATGCATATGCATAAGATTTACATTGATTTCAATGTTCCAATAAAAACACGGGGCATTTGAGGCCATGATCACCTAGACAAAAATGAATTCTCTTCTTTCCCTTACAACACACTTGGAAGGGTGCCATAAAGGTTTTTACTTTCGATGGTGATTGTGTACATATATAAAATTATACTTTTTATTTCTTCATTTAGCAACGCAGGTTGTGTTTTTGGGATAATTTCAGTTTTTCGCCTAAATTTTACTTTCACGTGCGTGGGATAAAGAATTGTTCTTCTATTAAACAAGATTCAAACTCCAATTTGTCGTCCTATTTGTATAATTCGAATTCTAGTGAAACTTCATATATAAACTCAGGTCACTATGCTTATATTTTCTGCAGAAAAGTTGAGCATATTTTATTAAGTAATCTGAATTTTTGGCTTTTCTACAATTTCAACAATTTCAGCCGCTAGGAGATGATATTAAATCCTATAAAAATAAATACACAAGAAAATAGGGTGAACTATTTATAGGAGCAAAATAAGTCATGTGTAGCTCATCTAGCAAGTGGGTACTCAGTTTTAGTAGCAAACATGGGCCAAACAAATGCTACTTCTTTTTCTTACCCCAATTTATTTAGGCATGTTAACCGAGCTAAAAATGGGGTTTAGCATTTTTCTAAGATAGCTGCTAACATGGACACACTCCTGTACCAAGTTGGCTAATTTTTGTTGAAGGGAATAATTTCTAAAATTCAAACAATGTTTCAGCTGAGATGAACTTAAACAATTTATATCCGGAGCTAGAAAATATATCTCAGTGCGAGATTGATACTGCGAAGTATTTGTAACAAGAGTAATAACATATCCAAAGATCACTTCCATAGCTGCTGTGGTTTAGGACTTATGCACAAAAGTTCATTTTCAAAGTTTGATTTTTAGGGACTGAACCAAGCAACAAAAGCATATACATGCTGTGTAGGGAATGAAATAGACATCACCAGGAGTACGAAGAATTTTGGTTTGCATTTTTATGATTTTCCTACGATTTTATATTGAATTTACAAGTTCACAGCCGGAACCCTAGATCTGCAGTTTTCATTTTTCGATCCAGCCCTGGAACTTTTCAAAACTTCACAGCTAAGCCCCTGGAATCTTACATTGGGAACCCTGCAGAAGGAAGAAGATGAAAGGAGGCCCTTGGCCGGCCATTGACGGCGAAATCTCGCCGCCGGCGAGGTCTTGGCGAGGGGGAAGGGCATGGGGAGCTTCACCGCGACGTGGGCTTTCCATTCCCCACCTTGGACCGGGGGATTGGAGGCCGGGAAGGGGGCGACGGCGAGCAGGGGCGGCGACAAGCACTGGTGGCCATGGCGGCGGCGCTGCAGGCCGGGAGAGGGGCTGCTGGGCGGCTGGGCGTGTTGGAGAGATGGAGGGGAAGGTCAGGGGCTGCGCGGAGGAGGCCGTGGGGCAGCAGAATAGTGGGGGCGAGCTCGAGCAGAGCTCCCATGGCAGCAATGGAGGTGGCTGCGCAGGGGAGGGGAACTGACTAGGGTTTGGGCAGCTGAGCTTAAATAGGAGACGACCGGGAGGGTAGAGATGGGATTTCGCGTGGCAAGGGAGGAGGAGGGCGCCAGGGACTCGTGGCGCCACCACCGGCGCTGCCCACTGCATGCAGGACAGGGAGGTCGTGAGGAGGAAGAAGGGGACTGACAGGTGGGGCCGGGCTGTAAGAGAGAGGAAATAAATTTTCAATTTAAAAGTTTTGCTCTAAAAGAAATAGCTCCCAAGGTCCAAAAATTATGAATAAATACATTTTAGAAACCTTAGAACATTAGTGTTACAATGGAGGTTTGAAAAGTTGCAAAACATTCTTGGTTTAGATGCAGTTTTAAATTCAAAAAGACTTGGATTTGAATTTGGTATGAATTTTTGGCCCTAGCAATTCAACTCCAAAAATATGGGGAAAAAGATGTAAATTCAACATTTGGGGCCTAGTCTTTTATAAGCTTTTTACTCATCAAAGTTATATTAGAGAAATTGGACTTTCTTTACAAGTCATAATTTTAATCCAAATTCAATTTCCATAATTCGAATTGCTTCCAAAGATATTCTAACAAGGTAGAAAAGGGAAGGTGTTTTATTATGCATACTAAGCCATCTTTGTAAGACCAAACTCAAGTCTTAAATAACTTCCTCACTTGGTAGTGTTAGTCCAAGTTTTCACCCTTTGTCAATAGGTTGGTAAAATCATAACTTCCTTTCCATTGTTTTGCTTTATCTTCCCAATTCCTTTTATTAATTATTTTATTAACCTCTCCCTCCTTCTTAAACCCTTCAATAGTGTCACTAACATCAGAGGTATGATGCTCAAAGAGAGTTTTCAATTTAAAGTCCTACCCCCTTTTATTCTGGGAGTAAAATCTTATCTTAACTTAAAGTTAAAACATGGACACATACATGGAGGTTAAAAGCTTATTTATTTCCTATGCTCAACTTTAATTATGTCACTGACAACATAACTTATATTAAAATATTAATTAATTTACATCCTTTGTTCTTTATGAAAGCTCATGTTGTGGACAAATTCTCATTTTATTACTAAAACCAAAAGATTGTCACATGTAGGCCATGATTAGAACTGCAAGCTTTATTAGTCCAAGTGTTTAACCCTAACATTAAATCATTCACACTTATTTTACTAAAGAGCATTAGGAGCACTCTAAATATTATTTTATTTATAGCCCAAAGTGTGCTCCCTTAAAAAGGGTGTGTGGTCGTGTGTTTTTCATCTCATGGTTAAGTTGGTCTTTCAACTTGATTTCCTATGTTTGGTGGACCAAGCCTCTGAGATATACATAACTCACCGAGGCTGCAAAAGACATTTTTAGATACACAACTTCCATTTGAGAAAGTGGTTTGGTTTTATAATTAGAAAATACTTTCCCAAAGAAAGGTGTTTCGAGACAAGAAAAGAACTACAACCTTTCATATTGATCAGACGTTTGTGATGTGCACAACTCTTATTTATAATTTTAAATTAGAACCTTGACTTCAGAAGGTCATTAATACTCTCGATTGGAATTATTTCACGTGTTGTCTTCATGTGAGCCATTAGTCCTTTAAGACCTTTAGGGGCATAGAAGCATTTCTTAATTTTGCCGTTCATCTTGTAAGAGAGGATGTTTAGATTTGTACTAGAAAAGTTTTTGTAGGGTTCAAATTTCAAGAACCAAGGCTCGAGTACAAACTTAACACTCCTCATGTATAATTCTCATTCCTATTAGTAATTTAGTTCCAGGGTTTATAGTTCCTTAGTTTGTTTAATCACTCTTACTTATACGCTTTAAACACCAGGGGTGTTACAGGGTACCCAAAAACACTGAAGTTTGGGCTCGACCCGAGTTTCAGTGCCCGTGGCCTCCACGAGAGTGTGTTTGACGCGGTGCAGAAAAATAACAGGTCGATACGAGTCAATTATGCGATACTACATCCGAAGGTGTTCCAAATTGTGGGAAAATTCAATAATACACCAGTTTTTGCAAAACAGGTTCGAGGGGGGTTGTCCTATGCATGATCTCTCTAGCAAAAAAAATTATGAAAATCGGACACCAGACGGGGAAGTTACACTTGATTTATGGCACCGGTCTGCTGTTACATTTACTGTACGGCCCAGGGAACTTGTAGTTAGGTAGCAAAATATTGTTGGAATCAATGATATAAACTCTCATGTTAGTACTATGGAAATTGTCACGGAGACTTTCTTATTATCGTAGTTCTGCGGTGGTCCTGATTAGGAAGAACACGCAATATTTGCAAGTTTTGCTCTACTGCTCTCTTTTTTGTGTGCTTACACACACGGTTCGGCGAGTCCAACTCACTAGCTATGTGGGGCTCCTCACATGGTTCCTTGGGTCCCCACAAACACAGAAGTTTGGGCTCGACCCGAGTTTCAGTGCCCGTGGCCTCCACCAGAGTGAGTTTCACGCGGTGCAGAAAAATAACGGGTCGGTAGGAGACATTTGCGCGATACTGCATCCCTAGGTGTTCAAAATTGTGGGAAAATTCTATAAGACTCCAGTTCTTGCAAATCAGGTTCAAGGGGGGTTGTCCTATGCATGATCTCTCTAGCAAAAAAATCATGAAAATCGGACACCGAACGGGGAAGTTACACTCGATTTATGGCACCGGTCTGCTGTTACATTTACTGTACGGCCCCGTGAACTAGTGGTTAGGTAGCAAAATATCATTGGAATCAATGATATAAACTCTCAGGTTAGTGCTATGGAAATTGTCATGGAGACTTTTGTATTATCGTAGTTCTACGGTGGTCCTGACTAGGAAGAACACACAATTTTTGCTAGTTTTGCTCTACATCTCTCTTTTTGGTGTGCTTACTTACACGGTTCGGCGGGTCCAGCTCACTAGCTATGTGGGGCTCCTCACATGGTTCCTTGGGTACCCAAAAACACTGAAGTTTGGGCTCGACCCGAGTTTCAGTGCCTGTGGCCTCCACGAGAGTGAGTTTGACGCGGTGCAGAAAAATAACGGGTCGATACGAGTCAATTATGCGATACTGCATCCCTAGGTGTTCCAAATTGTGGGAAAATTCTATAATACTCCAGTTTTTGCAAAACAGGTTCGAGGGGGGTTGTCCTATGCATGATCTCTCTAGCAAAAAAAATTATGAAAATCGGACACCAGACGGGGAAGTTACACTTGATTTATGGCACCGGTCTGCTGTTACATTTACTGTACGGCCCAGTGAACTTGTAGTTAGGTAGCAAAATATCATTGGAATCAATGATATAAACTCTCATGTTAGTACTATGGAAATTGTCACGGAGACTTTCTTATTATCGTAGTTCTGCGGTGGTCCTGACTAGGAAGAACACACAATTTTTGTTAGTTTTGCTCTACTGCTCTCCTTTTTGTGTGCTTACACACACGGTTCGGTGGGTCCAGCTCACTAGCTATGTGGGGCACCTCACATGGTTCCTTGGGTACCCACAAACATTGAAGTTTGGGCTCGACCCGAGTTTCAGTGCCCGTGGCCCCCACCATAGTGAGTTTCACGCGGTGCAGTAAAATAACGGGTCGGTAGGAGACATTTGCGCGAAACTACATCCCTAGGTGTTCAAAATTGTGGGAAAATTATATAACACTCTAGTTTTTGCAAATCAGGTTCGAGGGGGGTTGTCCTATGCATGATCTCTCAACCAAAAAAAATTCATGAATATCAGACACCGGACGGGGAACTTACACTCGATTTATGGCACCGGTCTGCTGTTACATTTACTGTACGGCCCAGGGAACTTGTAGTTAGGTAGCAAAATATCGTTAGAATCAATGATATAAACTCTCATGTTAGTACTATGGATATTGTCACGGAGACTTTCTTATTATCGTAGTTCTGCGGTGGTCCTGATTAGGAAGAACACGCAATATTTGCAAGTTTTGCTCTACTGCTCTCTTTTTTGTGTGCTTACACACACGGTTCGGCGGGTCCAGCTCACTAGCTATGTGGGGCTCCTCACATGGTTCCTTGGGTCCCCACAAACACAGAAGTTTGGGCTCGACCCGAGTTTCAGTGCCCGTGGCCTCCACCAGAGTGAGTTTCACGCGGTGCAGAAAAATAACGGGTCGGTAGGAGACATTTGCGCGATACTGCATCCCTAGGTCTTGAAAATTGTGGGAAAATTCTATAATACTCCATTTTTTTCAAGTCAGGTTCGAGGGGGGTTGTCCTATGCATGATCTCTCAACCAAAAAAAATTCATGAAAATCAGACACCAGACGGGGAAGTTACACTCGATTTATGGCACCGGTCTGCTGTTACATTTACTGTACGGCCCAGGGAACTTGTAGTTAGGTAGCAAAATATCATTGGAATCAATGATATAAACTCTCATGTTAGTACTATGGAAATTGTCACGGAGACTTTCTTATTATCGTAGTTCTGCGGTGGTCCAGACTAGGAAGAACACGCAATTTTTGCTAGTTTTGCTCTACTGCTCTCTTTTTTGTGTGCTTACACACATGGTTCGGTGGGTCCAGCTCACTAGCTATGTGGGGTACCTCACATGGTTCCTTGGGTACCCACAAACACTGAAGTTTGGGCTCGACCCGAGTTTCAGTGCCCGTGGCCTCCACCACAGTGAGTTTCACGCGGTGCAAAAAATAACGGGTCGGTAGGAGACATTTGCGCGATACTGCATCCCTAGGTGTTCAAAATTGTGGGAAAATTCTATAATACTCCAGTTCTTGCAAATCAGGTTCAAGGGGGGTTGTCCTATGCATGATCTCTCTAGCAAAAAAATCATGAAAATCGGACACCGAACGGGGAAGTTACACTCGATTTATGGCACCGGTCTGCTGTTACATTTACTGTACGGCCCCGTCAACTAGTGGTTAGGTAGCAAAATATCATTGGAATCAATGATATAAACTCTCAGGTTAGTGCTATGGAAATTGTCATGGAGACTTTCGTATTATCGTAGTTCTACGGTGGTCCTGACTAGGAAGAACACACAATTTTTGCTAGTTTTGCTCTACATCTCTCTTTTTGGTGTGCTTACTTACACGGTTCGGCGGGTCCAGCTCACTAGCTATGTGGGGCTCCTCACATGGTTCCTTGGGTACCCAAAAACACTGAAGTTTGGGCTCGACCCGAGTTTCAGTGCCTGTGGCCTCCACGAGAGTGAGTTTGACGCGGTGCAGAAAAATAACGGGTCGATACGAGTCAATTATGCGATACTGCATCCCTAGGTGTTCCAAATTGTGGGAAAATTCTATAATACTCCAGTCTTTGCAAAACAGGTTCGAGGGGGGTTGTCCTATGCATGATCTCTCTAGCAAAAAAAATTATGAAAATCGGACACCAGACGGGGAAGTTACACTTGATTTATGGCACCGGTCTGCTGTTACATTTACTGTACGGCCCAGTGAACTTGTAGTTAGGTAGCAAAATATCATTGGAATCAATGATATAAACTCTCATGTTAGTACTATGGAAATTGTCACGGAGACTTTCTTATTATCGTAGTTCTGCGGTGGTCCTGACTAGGAAGAACACACAATTTTTGTTAGTTTTGCTCTACTGCTCTCCTTTTTGTGTGCTTACACACACGGTTCGGTGGGTCCAGCTCACTAGCTATGTGGGGCACCTCACATGGTTCCTTGGGTACCCACAAACATTGAAGTTTGGGCTCGACCCGAGTTTCAGTGCCCGTGGCCCCCACCATAGTGAGTTTCACGCGGTGCAGTAAAATAACGGGTCGGTAGGAGACATTTGCGCGAAACTACATCCCTAGGTGTTCAAAATTGTGGGAAAATTATATAACACTCTAGTTTTTGCAAATCAGGTTCGAGGGGGGTTGTCCTATGCATGATCTCTCAACCAAAAAAAATTCATGAATATCAGACACCGGACGGGGAACTTACACTCGATTTATGGCACCGGTCTGCTGTTACATTTACTGTACGGCCCAGGGAACTTGTAGTTAGGTAGCAAAATATCGTTAGAATCAATGATATAAACTCTCATGTTAGTACTATGGTATTGTCACGGAGACTTTCTTATTATCGTAGTTCTGCGGTGGTCCTGATTAGGAAGAACACGCAATATTTGCAAGTTTTGCTCTACTGCTCTCTTTTTTGTGTGCTTACACACACGGTTCGGCGGGTCCAGCTCACTAGCTATGTGGGGCTCCTCACATGGTTCCTTAGGTCCCCACAAACACAGAAGTTTGGGCTCGACCCGAGTTTCAGTGCCCGTGGCCTCCACCAGAGTGAGTTTCACGCGGTGCAGAAAAATAACGGGTCGGTAGGAGACATTTGCGCGATACTGCATCCCTAGGTCTTGAAAATTGTGGGAAAATTCTATAATACTCCATTTTTTGCAAGTCAGGTTCGAGGGGGGTTGTCCTATGCATGATCTCTCAACCAAAAAAAATTCATGAAAATCAGACACCGGACGGGGAAGTTACACTCGATTTATGGCACCGGTCTGCTGTTACATTTACTGTACGGCCCAGGGAACTTGTAGTTAGGTAGCAAAATATCATTCGAATCAATGATATAAACTCTCATGTTAGTACTATGGAAATTGTCACGGAGACTTTCTTATTATCGTAGTTCTGCGGTGGTCCTGACTAGGAAGAACACACAATTTTTGCTAGTTTTGCTCTACATCTCTCTTTTTGGTGTGCTTACTCACACGGTTCGGCGGGTCCAGCTCACTAGCTATGTGGGGCTCCTCACATGGTTCCTTGGGTACCCAAAAACACTGAAGTTTGGGCTCGACCCGAGTTTCAGTGCCTGTGGCCTCCACGAGAGTGAGGTTGACGCGGTGCAGAAAAATAACGGGTCGATACGAGTCAATTATGCGATACTGCATCCCTAGGTGTTCCAAATTGTGGGAAAATTCTATAATACTCCAGTTTTTGCAAAACAGGTTCGAGGGGGGTTGTCCTATGCATGATCTCTCTAGCAAAAAAAATTATGAAAATCGGACACCAGACGGGGAAGTTACACTTGATTTATGGCACCGGTCTGCTGTTACATTTACTGTACGGCCCAGGGAACTTGTAGTTAGGTAGCAAAATATCGTTGGAATCAATGATATAAACTCTCATGTTAGTACTATGGATATTGTCACGGAGACTTTCTTATTATCGTAGTTCTGCGGTGGTCCTGATTAGGAAGAACACGCAATATTTGCAAGTTTTGCTCTACTGCTCTCTTTTTTGTGTGCTTACACACACGGTTCGGCGGGTCCAGCTCACTAGCTATGTGGGGCTCCTCACATGGTTCCTTGGGTCCCCACAAACACAGAAGTTTGGGCTCGACCCGAGTTTCAGTGCCCGTGGCCTCCACCAGAGTGAGTTTCACGCGGTGCAGAAAAATAACGGGTCGGTAGGAGACATTTGCGCGATACTGCATCCCTAGGTGTTCAAAATTGTGGAAAATTATATAACACTCTAGTTTTTGCAAATCAGGTTCGAGGGGGGTTGTCCTATGCATGCTCTCTCAACCAAAAAAAATTCATGAAAATCAGACACCGGACGGGGAAGTTACACTCGATTTATGGCACCGGTCTGCTGTTACATTTACTGTACGGCCCAGGGAACTTGTAGTTAGGTAGCAAAATATCATTGGAATCAATGATATAAACTCTCAGGTTAGTGCTATGGAAATTGTCATGGAGACTTTCGTATTATCGTAGTTCTACGGTGGTCCTGACTAGGAAGAACACACAATTTTTGCTAGTTTTGCTCTACATCTCTCTTTTTGGTGTGCTTACTCACACGGTTCGGCGGGTCCAGCTCACTAGCTATGTGGGGCTCCTCACATGGTTCCTTGGGTACCCACAAACACTGAAGTTTGGGCTCGACCCGAGTTTCAGTGCTCGTGGCCTCCACCACAGTGAGTTTCACGCGGTGCAGAAAAATAACGGGTCGGTAGGAGACATTTGCGCGAAACTACATCCCTAGGTGTTAAAAATTGTGGGAAAATTATATAACACTCTAGTTTTTGCAAATTAGGTTCGAGGGGGGTTGTCCTATGCATGATCTCTCAACCAAAAAAAATCATGAAAATCAGACACCGGACGGGGAAGTTACACTCGATTTATGGGACCGGTCTGCTGTTACATTTACTGTACGGCCCCGGGAACTAGTGGTTAGGTAGCAAAATATCGTTGGAATCAATGATATAAACTCTCAGGTTAGTGCTATGGAAATTGTCATGGAGACTTTCGTATTATCGTAGTTCTGCGGTGGTCCTGACTAGGAAGAACACACAATTTTTGCTCTACATCTCTCTTTTTTGTGTGCTTACACACACGGTTCGGCGGGTTCAGCTCACTAGCTATGTGGGGCTCCTCACATGGTTCCTTGGGTACCCAAAAACACTGAAGTTTGGGCTCGACCCGAGTTTCAGTGCCCGTGGCCTCCACGAGAGTGAGTTTGACGCGGTGCAGAAAAATAACGGGTCGATACGAGTCAATTATGCGATAATGCATCCTTAGGTGTTCCAAATTGTGGGAAAATTCTATAATACTCCAGTTTTTGCAAAACAGGTTCGAGGGGGGTTGTCCTATGCATGATCTCTCTAGCAAAATAAATTATGAAAATCGGACACCAGACGGGGAAGTTACACTTGATTTCTGGCACCGGTCTGCTGTTACATTTACGGTACGGCCCAGGGAACTTATAGTTAGGTAGCAAAATATCGTTGGAATCAATGATATAACTCTCATGTTAGTACTACGGAAATTATCATGGAGACTTTCTTATTATCTTAGTTTAGCTGTGGTCCTGACTAGGAAGAACACGCAATTTTTGCTAGTTTTGCTCTACTGCTCTCTTTTTTGTGTGCTTACACACACGGTTCGGCGGGTCCAGCTCACTAGCTATGTGGGGCTCCTCACATGGTTCCTTGGGTCCCCACAAACAGAGAAGTTTGGGCTCGACCCGAGTTTCAGTGCCCGTGGCCTCCACCAGAGTGAGTTTCACGCGGTGCAGAAAAATAACGGGTCGGTAGGAGACATTTGCGCGATACTGCATCCCTAGGTGTTCAAAATTGTGGAAAAATTATATAACACTCTAGTTTTTGCAAATCAGGTTCGAGGGGGGTTGTCCTATGCATGCTCTCTCAACCAAAAAAAATTCATGAAAATCAGACACCGGACGGTGAAGTTACACTCGATTTATGGCACCGGTCTGCTGTTACATTTACTGTACGGCCCTGGGAACTTGTCGTTAGGTAGCAAAATATCGTTGGTATCAATGATATAAACTCTCAGGTTAGTGCTATGGAAATAGTCAAGGATACTTTCGTATTATCGTAGTTCTGCGGTGGTCCTGACTAGGAAGAACACACAATTTTTGCTAGTTTTGCTCTACAGCTCTCTTTTTTGTGTGCTTACACACACGGTTCGGCGGGTCCAGCTCACTAGCTATGTGGGGCTCCTCATATGGTTCCTTGGGTACCCAAAAACACTGAAGTTTGGGCTCGACCCGAGTTTCAGTGCCCGTGGCCTCCACGAGAGTGAGTTTGACGCGGTGTAGAAAAATAACGGGTTGATACGAGTCAATTATGCGATACTGCATCCCTAGGTGTTCCAAATTGTGGGAAAATTCTATAATACTCTAGTTTTTGCAAAACAGGTTCGAGGGGGGTTGTCCTATGCATGATCTCTCTAGCAAAATAAATTATGAAAATCGGACACCAGACGGGGAAGTTACACTTGATTTCTGGCACCGGTCTGCTGTTACATTTACGGTACGGCCCAGGGAACTTATAGTTAGGTAGCAAAATATCGTTGGAATCAATGATATAACTCTCATGTTAGTACTACGGAAATTATCATGGAGACTTTCTTATTATCTTAGTTTAGCTGTGGTCCTGACTAGGAAGAACACGCAATTTTTGCTAGTTTTGCTCTACTGCTCTCTTTTTTGTGTGCTTACACACACGGTTCGGCGGGTCCAGCTCACTAGCTATGTGGGGCTCCTCACATGGTTCCTTGGGTCCCCACAAACAGAGAAGTTTGGGCTCGACCCGAGTTTCAGTGCCCGTGGCCTCCACCAGAGTGAGTTTCACGCGGTGCAGAAAAATAACGGGTCGGTAGGAGACATTTGCGCGATACTGCATCCCTAGGTGTTCAAAATTGTGGAAAAATTATATAACACTCTAGTTTTTGCAAATCAGGTTCGAGGGGGGTTGTCCTATGCATGCTCTCTCAACCAAAAAAAATTCATGAAAATCAGACACCGGACGGTGAAGTTACACTCGATTTATGGCACCGGTCTGCTGTTACATTTACTGTACGGCCCTGGGAACTTGTCGTTAGGTAGCAAAATATCGTTGGTATCAATGATATAAACTCTCAGGTTAGTGCTATGGAAATAGTCAAGGATACTTTCGTATTATCGTAGTTCTGCGGTGGTCCTGACTAGGAAGAACACACAATTTTTGCTAGTTTTGCTCTACAGCTCTCTTTTTTGTGTGCTTACACACACGGTTCGGCGGGTCCAGCTCACTAGCTATGTGGGGCTCCTCATATGGTTCCTTGGGTACCCAAAAACACTGAAGTTTGGGCTCGACCCGAGTTTCAGTGCCCGTGGCCTCCACGAGAGTGAGTTTGACGCGGTGTAGAAAAATAACGGGTTGATACGAGTCAATTATGCGATACTGCATCCCTAGGTGTTCCAAATTGTGGGAAAATTCTATAATACTCTAGTTTTTGCAAAACAGGTTCGAGGGGGGTTGTCCTATGCATGATCTCTCTAGCAAAAAAATTATGAAAATCGGACACCAAACGGGGAAGTTACACTTGATTTATGGCACCGGTCTGCTGTTACATTTACTGTATGGCCCAGGGAACTTGTAGTTAGGTAGCAAAATATCATTGGAATCAATGATATAAACTCTCATGTTAGTACTATGGAAATTGTCACGGAGACTTTCTTATTATCGTAGTTCTGCGGTGGTCCTGACTAGGAAGAACACGCAATTTTTGCTAGTTTTGCTCTACTGCTCTCTTTTTTGTGTGCTTACACACACGGTTCGGCAGGTCCAGCTCACTAGCTATGTGGGGCTCCTCACATCGTTCCTTGGGTACCAAAAAACACTGAAGTTTGGGGTCGACCCGAGTTTTAGTGCCCGTGGCCTCCACGAGAGTGAGTTTGACACGGTGCAGAAAAATAACGGGTCGATAGGAGTCAATTATGCGATACTGCATCCCTAGGTCTTGAAAATAGTGGGAAAATTCTATAATACTCCATTTTTTGCAAATCAGGTTCGAGGGGGGTTGTCCTATGCATGATCTCTCTAGCAAAAAAAATCATGAAAATCGGACACCAGACGGGGAAGTTACACTCGATTTATGGCACCGGTCTGCTGTTACATTTACTGTACGGCCCCGGGAACTTGTAGTTAGGCAGCAAAATATCGTTGGAAGCAATGATATAAACTCTCATGTCAGTACTATGGAAATTTTCACGGAGACTTTCTTATTATCATAGTTCTGCGGTGGTCCTGACTAGGAAGAACACGCAATTTTTGCTAGTTTTGCTCTACTGCTCTCTTTTCTGTGTGCTTACACACACGGTTCGGCGGGTCCAGCTCACTAGCTATGTGGGGCTCCTCACATGGTTCCTTGGGTCCCCACAAACACAGAAGTTTGGGCTCGACCCGAGTTTCAGTGCCCGCGGCCTCCACCAGAGTGAGTTTCACGCGGTGCAGAAAAATAACGGGTCGGTAGGAGACATTTGCACGAAACTGCATCCCTAGGTGTTCAAAATTGTGGGAAAATTCTATAATACTCCAGTTTTTGCAAATCAGGTTCGAGGGGGGGGGTTGTGCTATGAATGATCTCTCTTCGAAAAAAAATTCATGAAAATCGAACATCGTACGGGGAAGTTACACTCGATTTATGGCACCGGTCTGCTGTTACATTTACTGTATGGCCCGGGGAACTTGTCGTTAGGCAGCAAAATATTGTTGGAATCAATTATATAAACTCTCAGGTTAGTGCTATGGAAATTGTCATGGAGACTTTCTTATTATCGTAGTTCTGCGGTGGTCCTAACTAGGAAGAACACACAATTTTTGCTAGTTTTGCTCTACAACTCTCTTTTTTGTGTGCTTACACACACGGTTCGGCGGGTCCAGCTCACTAGCTATGTGGGGCTCCTCACATGGTTCCTTGGGTACCCAAAAACACTGAAGTTTAGGCTCGACCCGAGTTTCAGTGCATGTGGCCTCCACCAGAGTGAGTTTCACGCGGTGCAGAAAAATAACGGGTCGGTAGGAGACATTTGCGCGAAACTGCATCCCTAGGTGTTCAAAATTGTGGGAAAATTCGATAATACTCCAGTTTTTGCAAATCAGGTTCGAGGGGGGTTGTCCTATGAGTGATCTCTCTTCGAAAAAAATTCATGAAAATCGAGCACCGGACGGGAAAGTTACACTCGATTTATGGCACCGGTCTGCTGTTACATTTACTGTATGGCCCCGGGAACTTCTAGTTAGGTAGCAAAATATCGTTGGAATCAATGATATAAACTCTCATGTTAGTACTATGGAAATTGTCACGGAGACTTTCTTATTATCGTAGTTCTGCGGTGGTCCTGACTAGGAAGAACACGCAATTTTTGCTAGTTTTGCTCTACTGCTCTCTTTTTTGTGTGCCTACACACACGGTTCGGCGGGTCCAGCTCACTAGCTATGTTTTGCTCCTCAGATGGTTCCTTGGGTACCAACAAACACAGAAGTTTGGGCTCGACCCGAGTTTCAGTGCCCGTGGCCTCCACCAGAGTGAGTTTCACGCGGTGCAGAAAAATAACGGGTCGGTAGGAGACATTTGCGCGAAACTGCATCCCTAGGTGTTCAAAATTGTGGGAAAATTCTATAATACTCCAGTTTTTGCAAATCAGGTTCGAGGGGGGTTGTCCTATGCATGATCTCTCTAGCAAAACAATCATGAAAATCGGACACCGGACGGGGAAGTTACACTCGATTTATGGCACCGGTCTGCTGTTACATTTACTATACGGCCCCGGGAACTTGTGGTTAGGTAGCAAAATATCGTTGGAATCAATGATATAAACTCTCATGTTAGTACTATGGAAATTGTCACGGAGACTTTCTTATTATCGTAGTTCTGCGGTGGTCCTGACTAGGAAGAACACGCAATTTTGCTAGTTTTGCTCTACTGCTCTCTTTTCTGTGTGCTTACACACACGGTTCGGCGGGTCCAGCTCACTAGCTATGTGGGGCTCCTCACATGGTTCCTTGGGTCCCCACAAACACAGAAGTTTGGGCTCGACCCAAGTTTCAGTGCCCGTGGCCTCCACCAGAGTGAGTTTCACGCGGTGCAGAAAAATGACGGGTCGGTTGGAGACATTTACGTGAAACTGCATCCCTAAGTGTTCAAAATTGTGGGAAAATTCTATAATACTCCAGTTTTTGCAAATCAGGTTCGAGGGGGGGGGGTTGTGCTATGAATGATCTCTCTTCGAAAAAGAAATCATGAAAAATCGAACACCGGACGGGGAAGTTACACTCGATTTATGGCACCGGTCTACTGTTACATTTACTGTACGGCCCGGGGAACTTGTCGTTAGGCAACAAAATATCGTTGGAATCAATTATATAAACTCTCAGGTTAGTGCTATGGAAATTGTCATGGAGACTTTCTTATTATCGTAGTTCTGCGGTGGTCCTAACTAGGAAGAACACACAATTTTTGCTAGTTTTGCTCTACAACTCTCTTTTCTGTGTGCTTACACACACGGTTCGACGGGTCCAGCTCATTAGCTATGTGGGGCTCCTCACATGGTTCCTTGGGTCCCCACAAACACAGAAGTTTGGGCTCGACCCGAGTTTCAGTGCCCGTGGCCTCCACCAGAGTGAGTTTCACGCGGTGCAGAAAAATAACGGGTCGGTAGGAGACATTTGCGCGATACTGCATCCCTAGGTGTTCAAAATTGTGGGAAAATTCTATAATACTCCAGTTTTTG
>JACEFO010001483.1:0-36942 GCA_015342445.1 Digitaria exilis
GGAGTGTTTTTGGAACATTCGGTTACCTACTGCACGAAAAATCAATGCAAAACGGGTGTTTCGGCACCCGATGCACTGTTTCCATACACCGAACTTCTGTTGAAATTTTTCGCACGAACATACCAATAGCCTCCATTGGACCCAAAGCGATGTAGGGAGTGATCTGGAGCGTTTCGGTACCTTCTGCATGCAAAACGGAGCGAAACGGGTCCGTTTCGGTGCCCGGATGCACTGCCTCGTAACATCGAACTCAAAATGGGTTTTTCGCTAGGACACTTCCAATCAACTCCCTTAGGCCCTAAAGTGATGTTGGGAGTGTTTTGGAACATTCGGTTACCTACTGCACGAAAATCAATGCAAAACGGGTGTTTCGGCACCCGAATGCACTGTTCGACACCGAACTTCTGTTGAATTTTCGCACGAACGATACCAAATAGCCTCCATTGGACCAAAGCGATGTTAGGGAGTGATCTGGAGCGTTTCGGTACCTTCTGCATGCAAAACGGAGCGAAACGGGTCCGTTTCGGTGCCCGGATGCACTGCCTCGTAACATCGAACTTCAAATGGGTTTTTCGCTACGGACACTTCCAATCAACTCCTTAGGCCCTAAGTGATGTTTGGGAGTGTTTTGGAACATTCGGTTACCTACTGCACGAAAATCAATGCAAAACGGGTGTTTCGGCACCCGAATGCACTGTTTCCATACACCGAACTTCTGTTGAATTTTTCGCACGAACATACCCAATAGCCTCCATTGGACCCAAAGCGATGTTAGGGAGTGATCTGGAGCGTTTCGGTACCTTCTGCATGCAAAACGGAGCGAAACGGGTCCGTTTCGGTGCCCGGATGCACTGCCTCGTAACATCGAACTTCAAAATGGGTTTTTCGCTACGGACACTTCCAATCAACTCCCTTAGGCCCTAAATGATGTTTGGGAGTGTTTTGGAACATTCGGTTACCTACTGCACGAAAATCAATGCAAAACGGGTGTTTCGGCACCCGAATGCACTGTTTCGCACACCGAACTTCTGTTGAATTTTTCGCACGAACATACCCAATAGCCTCCATTGGACCCAAAGCGATGTTAGGGAGTGATTGGAGCGTTTCGGTACCTTCTGCATGCAAAACGGAGCGAAACGGGTCCGTTTCGGTGCCCGGATGCACTGCCTCGTAACACCGAACTTCAAAATGGGTTTTTCGCTACGGACACTTCCAATCTACTCCGTTAGGCCCTAAATGATGTTTGGGAGTGTTTTGGAACATTCGGTTACCTACTGCACGAAAATCAATGCAAAACGGGTGTTTCGGCACCCGAATGCACTGTTTCGCGCACCGAACTTCTGTTGAATTTTTCGCACGAACATACCCAATAGCCTCCATTGGACCCAAAGCGATGTTAGGGAGTGATCTGGAGCGTTTCGGTACCTTCTGCATGCAAAACGGAGCGAAACGGGTCCGTTTCGGTGCCCGGATGCACTGCCTCGTAACATCGAACTTCAAAATGGGTTTTTCGCTACGGACACTTCCAATCTACTCCGTTAGGCCCTAAATGATGTTTGGGAGTGTTTTGGAACATTCGGTTACCTACTGCACGAAAATCAAGCAAAACGGGTGTTTCGGCACCCGAATGCACTGTTTCGCACACCGAACTTCTGTTGAATTTTTTCGCACGAACATACCCAATAGCCTCCATTGGACCCAAAGCGATGTTAGGGAGTGATCTGGAGCGTTTCGGTACCTTCTGCATGCAAAACGGAGCGAAACGGGTCCGTTTCGGTGCCCGGATGCACTGCCTCGTAAAACCGAACTTCAAAATGGGTTTTTCGCTACGGAAACTTCCAATCTACTTCGTTAGGCCCTAAATGATGTTTGGGAGTGTTTGGAGCATTCGGTTACCTACTGCACGAAAATCGATGCAAAACGGGAGTTTCGGCACCCGAATGCACTTTTTCGCGCGCCGAACTTCTGTTGAATTTTTTCGCACGAACATACCCAATAGCCTCCATTGGACCCAAAGCGATGTTAGGGAGTGATTTGGAGCGTTTCGGTACCTTCTGCATGCAAAACGGAGCGAAACGGGTCCGTTTCGGTGCCCGGATGCACTGCCTCGTAAAACCGAACTTCAAAATGGGTTTTTCGCTACGGACACTTCCAATCTACTTCGTTAGGCCCTAAATGATGTTTGGAGTGTTTTGGAACATTCGGTTACCTACTGCACGAAAATCAATGCAAAACGGGTGTTTCGGCACCCGAATGCACTGTTCCATACACCGAACTTCTGTTGAAATTTTTCGCACGAACATACCCAATAGCCTCCATTGGACCCAAAGCGATGTTAGGGAGTGATCTGGAGCGTTTCGGTACCTTCTGCATGCAAAACGGAGCGAAACGGGTCCGTTTCGGTGCCCGGATGCACTGCCTCGTAACATCGAACTTCAAAATGGGTTTTTCGCTATGGACACTTCCAATCAACTCCCTTAGGCCCTAAGTGATGTTTGGGAGTGTTTTGGAACATTCGGTTACCTACTGCACGAAAATCAATGCAAAACGGGTGTTTCGGCACCCGAATGCACTGTTCGCACACCGAACTTCTGTTGAATTTTTTCGCACGAACATACCCAATAGCCTCCATTGGACCCAAAGCGATGTTAGGGAGTGATCTGGAGCGTTTCGGTACCTTCTGCATGCAAAACGGAGCGAAACGGGTCCGTTTCGGTGCCCGGATGCACTGCCTCGTAACATCGAACTTCAAAATGGGTTTTTCGCTACGGACACTTCCAATCTACTCCGTTAGGCCCTAAATGATGTTTGGGAGTGTTTTGCAGCATTCGGTTACCTACTGCACGAAAATCAGAGCAAAACGGGTGTTTCGACACTCGAATGCACTGTTTCGCGCACTGAACTTCTGTTGAATTTTTTCGCACGAACATACCCAATAGCCTCCATTGGACCCAAAGCGATGTTAAAGAGAGATTTGGAGCGTTTCGGTACCTTCTGCATGCAAAACGGAGCGAAACGGGTCCGTTTTGGTGCCCGGATGCACTGCCTCGTAAAACCAAACTTCAAAATGGGTTTATCGCTACGGACACTTCCAATCTACTTCGTTAGGCCCTAAATGATGTTTGGAGTGTTTTGGAACATTCGGTTACCTACTGCACGACAATCAATGCAAAACGGGTGTTTCGGCACCCGAATGCACTGTTTCGCACACCGAACTTCTGTTGAATTTTTTCGCACGTACATACCCAATAGCCTCCATTGGACCCAAAGCGATGTTAGGGAGTGATCTGGAGCGTTTCGGTACCTTCTGCATGCAAAACGGAGCGAAACGGGTCCGTTTCGGTGCCCGGATGCACTGCCTCGTAAAACCGAACTTCAAAATGGGTTTTTCGCTACGGACACTTCCAATCAACTCCCTTAGGCCCTAAGTGATGTTTGGGAGTGTTTTGGAACATTCGGTTACCTATTGCACGAAAATCAATGCAAAATGGGTCTTTCGGCACCCGAATGCACTGAGCACACCGAACTTCTGTTGAATTTTTTCACACGAACATACCAAATAGCCTCCATTGGACCCAAAGCAAAGTTAGGGAGTGATCTGGAGCGTTTCGGTACCTTCTGCATGCAAAACGGAGCGAAACGGGTCCGTTTCGGTGCCCGGATGCACTGCCTCGTAAAACCGAACTTCAAAATGGGTTTTTCGCTACGGAAACTTCCAATCTACTTCGTTAGGCCCTAAATGATGTTTGGGAGTTGTTTGGAGCATTCGGTTACCTACTGCACGAAAATTGGAGCAAAACGGGAGTTTCGGCACCCGAATGCACTTTTTCGCGCGCCGAACTTCTGTTGAATTTTTTCGCACGAACATACCCAATAGCCTCCATTGGACCCAAAGCGATGTTAGGGAGTGATTTGGAGCGTTCGGTACCTTCTGCATGCAAAACGGAGCGAAACGGGTCCGTTTCGGTGCCCGGATGCACTGCCTCGTAAAACCGAACTTCAAAATGGGTTTTTCGCTACGGACACTTCCAATCTACTTCGTTAGGCCCTAAATGATGTTTGGAGTGTTTTGGAACATTCGGTTACCTACTGCACGAAAATCAATGCAAAACGGGTGTTTCGGCACCCGAATGCACTGTTCCATACACCGAACTTCTGTTGAAATTTTTCGCACGAACATACCCAATAGCCTCCATTGGACCCAAAGCGATGTTAGGGAGTGATCTGGAGCGTTTCGGTACCTTCTGCATGCAAAACGGAGCGAAACGGGTCCGTTTCGGTGCCCGGATGCACTGCCTCGTAACATCGAACTTCAAAATGGGTTTTTCGCTATGGACACTTCCAATCAACTCCCTTAGGCCCTAAGTGATGTTTGGGAGTGTTTTGGAACATTCGGTTACCTACTGCACGAAAATCAATGCAAAACGGGTGTTTCGGCACCCGAATGCACTGTTCATACACCGAACTTCTGTTGAAATTTTTCGCACGAACATACCCAATAGCCTCCATTGGACCCAAAGCGATGTTAGGGAGTGATCTGGAGCGTTTCGGTACCTTCTGCATGCAAAACGGAGCGAAACGGGTCCGTTTCGGTGCCCGGATGCACTGCCTCGTAACATCGAACTTCAAAATGGGTTTTTCGCTACGGACACTTCCAATCTACTCCGTTAGGCCCTAAATGATGTTTGGGAGTGTTTTGGAGCATTCGGTTACCTACTGCACGAAAATCAATGCAAAACGGGTGTTTCGGCACCCGAATGCACTGTTTCGCACACCGAACTTCTGTTGAATTTTTCGCACGAACATACCCAATAGCCTCCATTGGACCCAAAGCGATGTTAGGGAGTGATCTGGAGCGTTTCGGTACCTTCTGCATGCAAAACGGAGCGAAACGGGTCCGTTTCGGTGCCCGGATGCACTGCCTCGTAACATCGAACTTCAAAATGGGTTTTTCGCTACGGACACTTCCAATCTACTCCGTTAGGCCCTAAATGATGTTTGGGAGTGTTTTGGAACATTCGGTTACCTACTGCACGAAAATCAATGCAAAACGGGTGTTTCGGCACCCGAATGCACTGTTCGCACACCGAACTTCTGTTGAATTTTTCGCACGAACATACCCAATAGCCTCCATTGGACCCAAAGCGATGTTAGGGAGTGATCTGGAGCGTTTCGGTACCTTCTGCATGCAAAACGGAGCGAAACGGGTCCGTTTCGGTGCCCGGATGCACTGCCTCGTAACATCGAACTTCAAAATGGGTTTTTCGCTACGGACACTTCCAATCTACTCCGTTAGGCCCTAAATGATGTTTGGGAGTGTTTTGGAGCATTCGGTTACCTACTGCACGAAAATCAAGCAAAACGGGTGTTTCGGCACCCGAATGCACTGTTTCGCACACCGAACTTCTGTTGAATTTTTTCGCACGAACATACCCAATAGCCTCCATTGGACCCAAAGCGATGTTAGGGAGTGATCTGGAGCGTTTCGGTACCTTCTGCATGCAAAACGGAGCGAAACGGGTCCGTTTCGGTGCCCGGATGCACTGCCTCGTAACATCGAACTTCAAAATGGGTTTTTCGCTACGGACACTTCCAATCTACTCCGTTAGGCCCTAAATGATGTTTGGGAGTGTTTTGGAGCATTCGGTTACCTACTGCACGAAAATCAATGCAAAACGGGTGTTTCGGCACCCGAATGCACTGTTTCGCACACCGAACTTCTGTTGAATTTTTTCGCACGAACATACCCAATAGCCTCCATTGGACCCAAAGCGATGTTAGGGAGTGATCTGGAGCGTTTCGGTACCTTCTGCATGCAAAACGGAGCGAAACGGGTCCGTTTCGGTGCCCGGATGCACTGCCTCGTAAAACCGAACTTCAAAATGGGTTTTTCGCTACGGACACTTCCAATCTACTTCGTTAGGCCCTAAATGATGTTTGGGAGTGTTTTGGAACATTCGGTTACCTACTGCACGAAAATCAATGCAAAACGGGTGTTTCGGCACCCGAATGCACTGTTTCGCACACCGAACTTCTGTTGAATTTTTTCGCACGAACATACCCAATAGCCTCCATTGGACCCAAAGCGATGTTAGGGAGTGATCTGGAGCGTTTCGGTACCTTCTGCATGCAAAACGGAGCGAAACGGGTCCGTTTCGGTGCCCGGATGCACTGCCTCGTAACATCGAACTTCAAAATGGGTTTTTCGCTACGGACACTTCCAATCTACTCCCTTAGGCCCTAAATGATGTTTGGGAGTGTTTTGGAACATTCGGTTACCTACTGCACGAAAATCAATGCAAAACGGGTGTTTCGGCACCCGAATGCACTGTTCATACACCGAACTTCTGTTGAAATTTTTCGCACGAACATACCCAATAGCCTCCATTGGACCCAAAGCGATGTTAGGGAGTGATCTGGAGCGTTTCGGTACCTTCTGCATGCAAAACGGAGCGAAACGGGTCCGTTTCGGTGCCCGGATGCACTGCCTCGTAACATCGAACTTCAAAATGGGTTTTTCGCTACGGACACTTCCAATCTACTCCTTAGGCCCTAAATGATGTTTGGGAGTGTTTTGGAACATTCGGTTACCTACTGCACGAAAATCAATGCAAAACGGGTGTTTCGGCACCCGAATGCACTGTTTCGCACACCGAACTTCTGTTGAATTTTTTCGCACGAACATACCCAATAGCCTCCATTGGACCCAAAGCGATGTTAGGGAGTGATCTGGAGCGTTTCGGTACCTTCTGCATGCAAAACGGAGCGAAACGGGTCCGTTTCGGTGCCCGGATGCACTGCCTCGTAACATCGAACTTCAAAATGGGTTTTTCGCTACGGACACTTCCAATCTACTCCGTTAGGCCCTAAATGATGTTTGGGAGTGTTTTGGAGCATTCGGTTACCTACTGCACGAAAATCAATGCAAAACGGGTGTTTCGGCACCCGAATGCACTGTTTCGCGCACCGAACTTCTGTTGAATTTTTCGCACGAACATACCCAATAGCCTCCATTGGACCCAAAGCGATGTTAGGGAGTGATTTGGAGCGTTTCGGTACCTTCTGCATGCAAAACGGAGCGAAACGGGTCCGTTTCGGTGCCCGGATGCACTGCCTCGTAAAACCGAACTTCAAAATGGGTTTTTCGCTACGGACACTTCCAATCTACTTCGTTAGGCCCTAAATGATGTTTGGGAGTGTTTTGGAACATTCGGTTACCTACTGCACGAAAATCAATGCAAAACGGGTGTTTCGGCACCCGAATGCACTGTTCCATACACCGAACTTCTGTTGAAATTTTTCGCACGAACATACCCAATAGCCTCCATTGGACCCAAAGCGATGTTAGGGAGTGATCTGGAGCGTTTCGGTACCTTCTGCATGCAAAACGGAGCGAAACGGGTCCGTTTCGGTGCCCGGATGCACTGCCTCGTAACATCGAACTTCAAAATGGGTTTTTCGCTACGGACACTTCCAATCAACTCCCTTAGGCCCTAAATGATGTTTGGGAGTGTTTTGGAACATTCGGTTACCTACTGCACGAAAATCAATGCAAAACGGGTGTTTCGGCACCCGAATGCACTGTTCATACACCGAACTTCTGTTGAAATTTTTCGCACGAACATACCCAATAGCCTCCATTGGACCCAAAGCGATGTTAGGGAGTGATCTGGAGCGTTTCGGTACCTTCTGCATGCAAAACGGAGCGAAACGGGTCCGTTTCGGTGCCCGGATGCACTGCCTCGTAACATCGAACTTCAAAATGGGTTTTTCGCTATGGACACTTCCAATCAACTCCCTTAGGCCCTAAGTGATGTTTGGGAGTGTTTTGGAACATTCGGTTACCTACTGCACGAAAATCAATGCAAAATGGGTCTTTCGGCACCCGAATGCACTGTTGCGCACACCGAACTTCTGTTGAATTTTTTCGCACGAACATACCAAATAGCCTCCATTGGACCCAAAGCAAGTTAGGGAGTGATCTGGAGCGTTTCGGTACCTTCTGCATGCAAAACGGAGCGAAACGGGTCCGTTTCGGTGCCCGGATGCACTGCCTCGTAACATCGAACTTCAAAATGGGTTTTTCGCTACGGACACTTCCAATCTACTCCGTTAGGCCCTAAATGATGTTTGGGAGTGTTTTGGAGCATTCGGTTACCTACTGCACGAAAATCAGATGCAAAACGGGTGTTTCGGCACCCGAATGCACTGTTTCGCGCACCGAACTTCTGTTGAATTTTTTCGCACGAACATACCCAATAGCCTCCATTGGACCCAAAGCGATGTTAGGGAGTGATTTGGAGCGTTTCGGTACCTTCTGCATGCAAAACGGAGCGAAACGGGTCCGTTTCGGTGCCCGGATGCACTGCCTCGTAAAAACGAACTTCAAAATGGGTTTTTCGCTACGGACACTTCCAATCAACTCCCTTAGGCCCTAAATGATGTTTGGGAGTGTTTTGGAACATTCGGTTACCTACTGCACGAAAATCAATGCAAAACGGGTGTTTCGGCACCCGAATGCACTGTTCCATACACCGAACTTCTGTTGAAATTTTTCGCACGAACATACCCAATAGCCTCCATTGGACCCAAAGCGATGTTAGGGAGTGATCTGGAGCGTTTCGGTACCTTCTGCATGCAAAACGGAGCGAAACGGGTCCGTTTCGGTGCCCGGATGCACTGCCTCGTAACATCGAACTTCAAAATGGGTTTTTCGCTATGGACACTTCCAATCAACTCCCTTAGGCCCTAAGTGATGTTTGGGAGTGTTTTGGAACATTCGGTTACCTACTGCACGAAAATCAATGCAAAATGGGTCTTTCGGCACCCGAATGCACTGTTGCGCACACCGAACTTCTGTTGAATTTTTTCGCACGAACATACCAAATAGCCTCCATTGGACCCAAAGCAAGTTAGGGAGTGATCTGGAGCGTTTCGGTACCTTCTGCATGCAAAACGGAGCGAAACGGGTCCGTTTCGGTGCCCGGATGCACTGCCTCGTAACATCGAACTTCAAAATGGGTTTTTCGCTACGGACACTTCCAATCTACTCCGTTAGGCCCTAAATGATGTTTGGGAGTGTTTTGGAGCATTCGGTTACCTACTGCACGAAAATCAGAGCAAAACGGGTGTTTCGGCACCCGAATGCACTGTTTCGCGCCCCGAACTTCTGTTGAATTTTTTCGCACGAACATACCCAATAGCCTCCATTGGACCCAAAGCGATGTTAGGGAGTGATTTGGAGCGTTTCGGTACCTTCTGCATGCAAAACGGAGCGAAACGGGTCCGTTTCGGTGCCCGGATGCACTGCCTCGTAAAACCGAACTTCAAAATGGGTTTTTCGCTACGGACACTTCCAATCTACTTCGTTAGGCCCTAAATGATGTTTGGAGTGTTTTGGAACATTCGGTTACCTACTGCACGAAAATCAATGCAAAACGGGTGTTTCGGCACCCGAATGCACTGTTCATACACCGAACTTCTGTTGAAATTTTTCGCACGAACATACCCAATAGCCTCCATTGGACCCAAAGCGATGTTAGGGAGTGATCTGGAGCGTTTCGGTACCTTCTGCATGCAAAACGGAGCGAAACGGGTCCGTTTCGGTGCCCGGATGCACTGCCTCGTAACATCGAACTTCAAAATGGGTTTTTCGCTACGGACACTTCCAATCAACTCCCTTAGGCCCTAAGTGATGTTTGGGAGTGTTTTGGAACATTCGGTTACCTACTGCACGAAAATCAATGCAAAACGGGTGTTTCGGCACCCGAATGCACTGTTTCCATACACCGAACTTCTGTTGAAATTTTTCGCACGAACATACCCAATAGCCTCCATTGGACCCAAAGCGATGTTAGGGAGTGATCTGGAGCGTTTCGGTACCTTCTGCATGCAAAACGGAGCGAAACGGGTCCGTTTCGGTGCCCGGATGCACTGCCTCGTAACATCGAACTTCAAAATGGGTTTTTCGCTACGGACACTTCCAATCAACTCCCTTAGGCCCTAAGTGATGTTTGGGAGTGTTTTGGAACATTCGGTTACCTACTGCACGAAAATCAATGCAAAACGGGTGTTTCGGCACCCGAATGCACTGTTCGCACACCGAACTTCTGTTGAATTTTTCGCACGAACATACCCAATAGCCTCCATTGGACCCAAAGCGATGTTAGGGAGTGATCTGGAGCGTTTCGGTACCTTCTGCATGCAAAACGGAGCGAAACGGGTCCGTTTCGGTGCCCGGATGCACTGCCTCGTAACATCGAACTTCAAAATGGGTTTTTCGCTACGGACACTTCCAATCTACTCCGTTAGGCCCTAAATGATGTTTGGGAGTGTTTTGGAACATTCGGTTACCTACTGCACGAAAATCAATGCAAAACGGGTGTTTCGGCACCCGAATGCACTGTTCGCACACCGAACTTCTGTTGAATTTTTCGCACGAACATACCCAATAGCCTCCATTGGACCCAAAGCGATGTTAGGGAGTGATCTGGAGCGTTTCGGTACCTTCTGCATGCAAAACGGAGCGAAACGGGTCCGTTTCGGTGCCCGGATGCACTGCCTCGTAACATCGAACTTCAAAATGGGTTTTTCGCTACGGACACTTCCAATCTACTCCGTTAGGCCCTAAATGATGTTTGGGAGTGTTTTGGAGCATTCGGTTACCTACTGCACGAAAATCAATGCAAAACGGGTGTTTCGGCACCCGAATGCACTGTTCGCACACCGAACTTCTGTTGAATTTTTCGCACGAACATACCCAATAGCCTCCATTGGACCCAAAGCGATGTTAGGGAGTGATCTGGAGCGTTTCGGTACCTTCTGCATGCAAAACGGAGCGAAACGGGTCCGTTTCGGTGCCCGGATGCACTGCCTCGTAACATCGAACTTCAAAATGGGTTTTTCGCTACGGACACTTCCAATCAACTCCCTTAGGCCCTAAATGATGTTTGGGAGTGTTTTGGAGCATTCGGTTACCTACTGCACGAAAATCAATGCAAAACGGGTGTTTCGGCACCCGAATGCACTGTTTCGCGCACCGAACTTCTGTTGAATTTTTTCGCACGAACATACCCAATAGCCTCCATTGGACCCAAAGCGATGTTAGGGAGTGATTTGGAGCGTTTCGGTACCTTCTGCATGCAAAACGGAGCGAAACGGGTCCGTTTCGGTGCCCGGATGCACTGCCTCGTAACATCGAACTTCAAAATGGGTTTTTCGCTACGGACACTTCCAATCTACTCCTTAGGCCCTAAATGATGTTTGGGAGTGTTTTGGAACATTCGGTTACCTACTGCACGAAAATCAATGCAAAACGGGTGTTTCGGCACCCGAATGCACTGTTCGCACACCGAACTTCTGTTGAATTTTTCGCACGAACATACCCAATAGCCTCCATTGGACCCAAAGCACAGTTAGGGAGTGATCTGGAGCGTTTCGGTACCTTCTGCATGCAAAACGGAGCGAAACGGGTCCGTTTCGGTGCCCGGATGCACTGCCTCGTAACATCGAACTTCAAAATGGGTTTTTCGCTACGGACACTTCCAATCAACTCCCTTAGGCCCTAAATGATGTTTGGGAGTGTTTTGGAACATTCGGTTACCTACTGCACGAAAATCAATGCAAAACGGGTGTTTCGGCACCCGAATGCACTGTTCCACACCGAACTTCTGTTGAAATTTTTCGCACGAACATACCCAATAGCCTCCATTGGACCCAAAGCGATGTTAGGGAGTGATCTGGAGCGTTTCGGTACCTTCTGCATGCAAAACGGAGCGAAACGGGTCCGTTTCGGTGCCCGGATGCACTGCCTCGTAACATCGAACTTCAAAATGGGTTTTTCGCTACGGACACTTCCAATCAACTCCCTTAGGCCCTAAATGATGTTTGGGAGTGTTTTGGAACATTCGGTTACCTACTGCACGAAAATCAATGCAAAACGGGTGTTTCGGCACCCGAATGCACTGTTCATACACCGAACTTCTGTTGAAATTTTTCGCACGAACATACCCAATAGCCTCCATTGGACCCAAAGCGATGTTAGGGAGTGATCTGGAGCGTTTCGGTACCTTCTGCATGCAAAACGGAGCGAAACGGGTCCGTTTCGGTGCCCGGATGCACTGCCTCGTAACATCGAACTTCAAAATGGGTTTTTCGCTACGGACACTTCCAATCAACTCCCTTAGGCCCTAAATGATGTTTGGGAGTGTTTTGGAACATTCGGTTACCTACTGCACGAAAATCAATGCAAAACGGGTGTTTCGGCACCCGAATGCACTGTTCCATACACCGAACTTCTGTTGAATTTTTCGCACGAACATACCCAATAGCCTCCATTGGACCCAAAGCGATGTTAGGGAGTGATCTGGAGCGTTTCGGTACCTTCTGCATGCAAAACGGAGCGAAACGGGTCCGTTTCGGTGCCCGGATGCACTGCCTCGTAACAACCGAACTTCAAAATGGGTTTTTCGCTACGGACACTTCCAATCAACTCCCTTAGGCCCTAAATGATGTTTGGGAGTGTTTTGGAACATTCGGTTACCTACTGCACGAAAATCAATGCAAAACGGGTGTTTCGGCACCCGAATGCACTGTTGCGCACACCGAACTTCTGTTGAATTTTTCGCACGAACATACCAAATAGCCTCCATTGGACCCAAAGCCAGTTAGGGAGTGATCTGGAGCGTTTCGGTACCTTCTGCATGCAAAACGGAGCGAAACGGGTCCGTTTCGGTGCCCGGATGCACTGCCTCGTAACATCGAACTTCAAAATGGGTTTTTCGCTACGGACACTTCCAATCAACTCCCTTAGGCCCTAAATGATGTTTGGGAGTGTTTTGGAACATTCGGTTACCTACTGCACGAAAATCAATGCAAAACGGGTGTTTCGGCACCCGAATGCACTGTTTCGCACACCGAACTTCTGTTGAATTTTTTCGCACGAACATACCCAATAGCCTCCATTGGACCCAAAGCGATGTTAGGGAGTGATCTGGAGCGTTTCGGTACCTTCTGCATGCAAAACGGAGCGAAACGGGTCCGTTTCGGTGCCCGGATGCACTGCCTCGTAACATCGAACTTCAAAATGGGTTTTTCGCTACGGACACTTCCAATCTACTCCGTTAGGCCCTAAATGATGTTTGGGAGTGTTTTGGAGCATTCGGTTACCTACTGCACGAAAATCAATGCAAAACGGGTGTTTCGGCACCCGAATGCACTGTTTCGCACACCGAACTTCTGTTGAATTTTTTCGCACGAACATACCCAATAGCCTCCATTGGACCCAAAGCGATGTTAGGGAGTGATCTGGAGCGTTTCGGTACCTTCTGCATGCAAAACGGAGCGAAACGGGTCCGTTTCGGTGCCCGGATGCACTGCCTCGTAACATCGAACTTCAAAATGGGTTTTTCGCTACGGACACTTCCAATCTACTCCGTTAGGCCCTAAATGATGTTTGGGAGTGTTTGGAACATTCGGTTACCTACTGCACGAAAATCAATGCAAAACGGGTGTTTCGGCACCCGAATGCACTGTTCGCACACCGAACTTCTGTTGAATTTTTCGCACGAACATACCCAATAGCCTCCATTGGACCCAAAGCGATGTTAGGGAGTGATCTGGAGCGTTTCGGTACCTTCTGCATGCAAAACGGAGCGAAACGGGTCCGTTTCGGTGCCCGGATGCACTGCCTCGTAACATCGAACTTCAAAATGGGTTTTCGCTACGGACACTTCCAATCTACTCCGTTAGGCCCTAAATGATGTTTGGGAGTGTTTTGGAGCATTCGGTTACCTACTGCACGAAAATCAATGCAAAACGGGTGTTTCGGCACCCGAATGCACTGTTTCATACACCGAACTTCTGTTGAAATTTTTCGCACGAACATACCCAATAGCCTCCATTGGACCCAAAGCGATGTTAGGGAGTGATCTGGAGCGTTTCGGTACCTTCTGCATGCAAAACGGAGCGAAACGGGTCCGTTTCGGTGCCCGGATGCACTGCCTCGTAACATCGAACTTCAAAATGGGTTTTTCGCTACGGACACTTCCAATCTACTCCGTTAGGCCCTAAATGATGTTTGGGAGTGTTTTGGAACATTCGGTTACCTACTGCACGAAAATCAATGCAAAACGGGTGTTTCGGCACCCGAATGCACTGTTTCGCACACCGAACTTCTGTTGAATTTTTCGCACGAACATACCCAATAGCCTCCATTGGACCCAAAGCGATGTTAGGGAGTGATCTGGAGCGTTTCGGTACCTTCTGCATGCAAAACGGAGCGAAACGGGTCCGTTTCGGTGCCCGGATGCACTGCCTCGTAACATCGAACTTCAAAATGGGTTTTTCGCTACGGACACTTCCAATCAACTCCCTTAGGCCCTAAATGATGTTTGGGAGTGTTTTGGAGCATTCGGTTACCTACTGCACGAAAATCAATGCAAAACGGGTGTTTCGGCACCCGAATGCACTGTTTCGCGCACCGAACTTCTGTTGAATTTTTTCGCACGAACATACCCAATAGCCTCCATTGGACCCAAAGCGATGTTAGGGAGTGATTTGGAGCGTTTCGGTACCTTCTGCATGCAAAACGGAGCGAAACGGGTCCGTTTCGGTGCCCGGATGCACTGCCTCGTAAACCGAACTTCAAAATGGGTTTTTCGCTACGGACACTTCCAATCTACTCCGTTAGGCCCTAAATGATGTTTGGGAGTGTTTTGGAACATTCGGTTACCTACTGCACGAAAATCAATGCAAAACGGGTGTTTCGGCACCCGAATGCACTGTTTCGCGCACCGAACTTCTGTTGAATTTTTTCGCACGAACATACCCAATAGCCTCCATTGGACCCAAAGCGATGTTAGGGAGTGATCTGGAGCGTTTCGGTACCTTCTGCATGCAAAACGGAGCGAAACGGGTCCGTTTCGGTGCCCGGATGCACTGCCTCGTAACAACGAACTTCAAAATGGGTTTTTCGCTACGGACACTTCCAATCAACTCCCTTAGGCCCTAAATGATGTTTGGAGTGTTTTGGAACATTCGGTTACCTACTGCACGAAAATCAATGCAAAACGGGTGTTTCGGCACCCGAATGCACTGTTTCGCACACCGAACTTCTGTTGAATTTTTCGCACGAACATACCCAATAGCCTCCATTGGACCCAAAGCGATGTTAGGGAGTGATCTGGAGCGTTTCGGTACCTTCTGCATGCAAAACGGAGCGAAACGGGTCCGTTTCGGTGCCCGGATGCACTGCCTCGTAACATCGAACTTCAAAATGGGTTTTTCGCTATGGACACTTCCAATCAACTCCCTTAGGCCCTAAGTGATGTTTGGGAGTGTTTTGGAACATTCGGTTACCTACTGCACGAAAATCAATGCAAAATGGGTGTTTCGGCACCCGAATGCACTGTTTCGCGCCCCGAACTTCTGTTGAATTTTTTCGCACGAACATACCCAATAGCCTCCATTGGACCCAAAGCGATGTTAGGGAGTGATTTGGAGCGTTTCGGTACCTTCTGCATGCAAAACGGAGCGAAACGGGTCCGTTTCGGTGCCCGGATGCACTGCCTCGTAACAACGAACTTCAAAATGGGTTTTTCGCTACGGACACTTCCAATCTACTCCGTTAGGCCCTAAATGATGTTTGGGAGTGTTTTGGAACATTCGGTTACCTACTGCACGAAAATCAATGCAAAACGGGTGTTTCGGCACCCGAATGCACTGTTTCGCGCACCGAACTTCTGTTGAATTTTTCGCACGAACATACCCAATAGCCTCCATTGGACCCAAAGCGATGTTAGGGAGTGATTTGGAGCGTTTCGGTACCTTCTGCATGCAAAACGGAGCGAAACGGGTCCGTTTCGGTGCCCGGATGCACTGCCTCGTAACACGAACTTCAAAATGGGTTTTTCGCTACGGACACTTCCAATCTACTCCTTAGGCCCTAAATGATGTTTGGGAGTGTTTTGGAACATTCGGTTACCTACTGCACGAAAATCAATGCAAAACGGGTGTTTCGGCACCCGAATGCACTGTTCGCACACCGAACTTCTGTTGAATTTTTCGCACGAACATACCCAATAGCCTCCATTGGACCCAAAGCGATGTTAGGGAGTGATCTGGAGCGTTTCGGTACCTTCTGCATGCAAAACGGAGCGAAACGGGTCCGTTTCGGTGCCCGGATGCACTGCCTCGTAACAACGAACTTCAAAATGGGTTTTTCGCTACGGACACTTCCAATCTACTCCGTTAGGCCCTAAATGATGTTTGGGAGTGTTTTGGAGCATTCGGTTACCTACTGCACGAAAATCAATGCAAAACGGGTGTTTCGGCACCCGAATGCACTGTTTCGCGCACCGAACTTCTGTTGAATTTTTCGCACGAACATACCAATAGCCTCCATTGGACCCAAAGCGATGTTAGGGAGTGATCTGGAGCGTTTCGGTACCTTCTGCATGCAAAACGGAGCGAAACGGGTCCGTTTCGGTGCCCGGATGCACTGCCTCGTAACATCGAACTTCAAAATGGGTTTTTCGCTACGGACACTTCCAATCTACTCCGTTAGGCCCTAAATGATGTTTGGGAGTGTTTTGGAACATTCGGTTACCTACTGCACGAAAATCAATGCAAAACGGGTGTTTCGGCACCCGAATGCACTGTTCGCACACCGAACTTCTGTTGAATTTTTCGCACGAACATACCCAATAGCCTCCATTGGACCCAAAGCGATGTTAGGGAGTGATCTGGAGCGTTTCGGTACCTTCTGCATGCAAAACGGAGCGAAACGGGTCCGTTTCGGTGCCCGGATGCACTGCCTCGTAACATCGAACTTCAAAATGGGTTTTTCGCTACGGACACTTCCAATCTACTCCCTTAGGCCCTAAATGATGTTTGGAGTGTTTTGGAACATTCGGTTACCTACTGCACGAAAATCAATGCAAAACGGGTGTTTCGGCACCCGAATGCACTGTTTCGCACACCGAACTTCTGTTGAATTTTTTCGCACGAACATACCCAATAGCCTCCATTGGACCCAAAGCGATGTTAGGGAGTGATTTGGAGCGTTTCGGTACCTTCTGCATGCAAAACGGAGCGAAACGGGTCCGTTTCGGTGCCCGGATGCACTGCCTCGTAACAACGAACTTCAAAATGGGTTTTTCGCTACGGACACTTCCAATCTACTCCGTTAGGCCCTAAATGATGTTTGGAGTGTTTTGGAACATTCGGTTACCTACTGCACGAAAATCAATGCAAAACGGGTGTTTCGGCACCCGAATGCACTGTTTCGCACACCGAACTTCTGTTGAATTTTTTCGCACGAACATACCAATAGCCTCCATTGGACCCAAAGCAAGTTAGGGAGTGATCTGGAGCGTTTCGGTACCTTCTGCATGCAAAACGGAGCGAAACGGGTCCGTTTCGGTGCCCGGATGCACTGCCTCGTAACATCGAACTTCAAAATGGGTTTTTCGCTACGGACACTTCCAATCTACTCCGTTAGGCCCTAAATGATGTTTGGGAGTGTTTTGGAACATTCGGTTACCTACTGCACGAAAATCAATGCAAAACGGGTGTTTCGGCACCCGAATGCACTGTTTCGCACACCGAACTTCTGTTGAATTTTTCGCACGAACATACCCAATAGCCTCCATTGGACCCAAAGCGATGTTAGGGAGTGATCTGGAGCGTTTCGGTACCTTCTGCATGCAAAACGGAGCGAAACGGGTCCGTTTCGGTGCCCGGATGCACTGCCTCGTAACATCGAACTTCAAAATGGGTTTTTCGCTACGGACACTTCCAATCAACTCCCTTAGGCCCTAAATGATGTTTGGGAGTGTTTTGGAACATTCGGTTACCTACTGCACGAAAATCAATGCAAAACGGGTGTTTCGGCACCCGAATGCACTGTTCGCACACCGAACTTCTGTTGAATTTTTTCGCACGAACATACCCAATAGCCTCCATTGGACCCAAGCGATGTTAGGGAGTGATCTGGAGCGTTTCGGTACCTTCTGCATGCAAAACGGAGCGAAACGGGTCCGTTTCGGTGCCCGGATGCACTGCCTCGTAACATCGAACTTCAAAATGGGTTTTTCGCTACGGACACTTCCAATCTACTTCCGTTAGGCCCTAAATGATGTTTGGGAGTGTTTTGGAACATTCGGTTACCTACTGCACGAAAATCAATGCAAAACGGGTGTTTCGGCACCCGAATGCACTGTTTCGCACACCGAACTTCTGTTGAATTTTTCGCACGAACATACCCAATAGCCTCCATTGGACCCAAAGCGATGTTAGGAGTGATCTGGAGCGTTTCGGTACCTTCTGCATGCAAAACGGAGCGAAACGGGTCCGTTTCGGTGCCCGGATGCACTGCCTCGTAACAACGAACTTCAAAATGGGTTTTTCGCTACGGACACTTCCAATCTACTCCGTTAGGCCCTAAATGATGTTTGGGAGTGTTTTGGAGCATTCGGTTACCTACTGCACGAAAATCAAGCAAAACGGGTGTTTCGGCACCCGAATGCACTGTTTCGCGCACCGAACTTCTGTTGAATTTTTCGCACGAACATACCCAATAGCCTCCATTGGACCCAAAGCGATGTTAGGGAGTGATTTGGAGCGTTTCGTACCTTCTGCATGCAAAACGGAGCGAAACGGGTCCGTTTCGGTGCCCGGATGCACTGCCTCGTAAAACCGAACTTCAAATGGGTTTTTCGCTACGGACACTTCCAATCTACTCCGTTAGGCCCTAAATGATGTTTGGAGTGTTTTGGAAGCATTCGGTTACCTACTGCACGAAAATCAATGCAAACGGGTGTTTCGGCACCCGAATGCACTGTTTCCGCACCCGAACTTCTGTTGAATTTTTCGCACGAACATACCCAATAGCCTCCATTGGACCCAAAGCGATGTTAGGGAGTGATCTGGAGCGTTTCGGTACCTTCTGCATGCAAAACGGAGCGAAACGGGTCCGTTTCGGTGCCCGGATGCACTGCCTCGTAACAACGAACTTCAAAATGGGTTTTTCGCTACGGACACTTCCAATCTACTCCTTAGGCCCTAAATGATGTTTGGAGTGTTTTGGAACATTCGGTTACCTACTGCACGAAAATCAATGCAAAACGGGTGTTTCGGCACCCGAATGCACTGTTCGCACACCGAACTTCTGTTGAATTTTTTCGCACGAACATACCCAATAGCCTCCATTGGACCCAAAGCGATGTTAGGGAGTGATCTGGAGCGTTTCGGTACCTTCTGCATGCAAAACGGAGCGAAACGGGTCCGTTTCGGTGCCCGGATGCACTGCCTCGTAAACCGAACTTCAAAATGGGTTTTCGCTACGACACTTCCAATCAACTCCCTTAGGCCCTAAGTGATGTTTGGGAGTGTTTTGGAACATTCGGTTACCTACTGCACGAAAATCAATGCAAAATGGGTCTTTCGGCACCCGAATGCACTGTTGCGCACACCGAACTTCTGTTGAATTTTTTCGCACGAACATACCAAATAGCCTCCATTGGACCCAAAGCAAGTTAGGGAGTGATCTGGAGCGTTTCGGTACCTTCTGCATGCAAAACGGAGCGAAACGGGTCCGTTTCGGTGCCCGGATGCACTGCTCGTAACATCGAACTTCAAAATGGGTTTTTCGCTACGGACACTTCCAATCTACTCCGTTAGGCCCTAAATGATGTTTGGGAGTGTTTTGCAGCATTCGGTTACCTACTGCACGAAAATCAGAGCAAAACGGGTGTTTCGGCACCGAATGCACTGTTTCGCGCCCGAACTTCTGTTGAATTTTTTCGCACGAACATACCCAATAGCCTCCATTGGACCCAAAGCGATGTTAGGGAGTGATTTGGAGCGTTTCGGTACCTTCTGCATGCAAAACGGAGCGAAACGGGTCCGTTTCGGTGCCCGGATGCACTGCCTCGTAACACCGAACTTCAAAATGGGTTTTTCGCTACGGACACTTCCAATCAACTCCGTTAGGCCCTAAATGATGTTTGGGAGTGTTTTGGAGCATTCGGTTACCTACTGCACGAAATCAAAGCAAAACGGGTGTTTCGGCACTCGAATGCACTGTTCGCGCACCGAACTTCTGTTGAATTTTTCGCACGAACATACCCAATAGCCTCCATTGGACCCAAAGCGATGTTAGGGAGTGATCTGGAGCGTTTCGGTACCTTCTGCATGCAAAACGGAGCGAAACGGGTCCGTTTCGGTGCCCGGATGCACTGCCTCGTAAACGAACTTCAAATGGGTTTTCGCTACGGACACTTCCAATCTACTTCAGTTGGCCTAAATGATGTTTGGAGTGTTTTGGAACATTCGGTTACCTACTGCACGAAAATCAATGCAAAACGGGTGTTTCGGCACCCGAATGCACTGTTTCGCACACCGAACTTCTGTTGAATTTTTTCGCACGAACATACCCAATAGCCTCCATTGGACCCAAAGCGATGTTAGGGAGTGATCTGGAGCGTTTCGGTACCTTCTGCATGCAAAACGGAGCGAAACGGGTCCGTTTCGGTGCCCGGATGCACTGCCTCGTAACATCGAACTTCAAAATGGGTTTTTCGCTACGGACACTTCCAATCAACTCCCTTAGGCCCTAAGTGATGTTTGGGAGTGTTTTGGAACATTCGGTTACCTACTGCACGAAAATCAATGCAAAATGGGTCTTTCGGCACCCGAATGCACTGTTGCGCACCGAACTTCTGTTGAATTTTTTCGCACGAACATACCCAATAGCCTCCATTGGACCCAAAGCAATGTTAGGGAGTGATCTGGAGCGTTTCGGTACCTTCTGCATGCAAAACGGAGCGAAACGGGTCCGTTTCGGTGCCCGGATGCACTGCCTCGTAACATCGAACTTCAAAATGGGTTTTTCGCTACGGACACTTCCAATCTACTCGTTAGGCCCTAAATGATGTTTGGGAGTGTTTTGAGCATTCGGTTACCTACTGCACGAAAATCAGAGCAAAACGGGTGTTTCGGCACTCGAATGCACTGTTTCGCGCACCGAACTTCTGTTGAATTTTTTCGCACGAACATACCCAATAGCCTCCATTGGACCCAAAGCGATGTTAGGGAGTGATTTGGAGCGTTTCGGTACCTTCTGCATGCAAAACGGAGCGAAACGGGTCCGTTTCGGTGCCCGGATGCACTGCCTCGTAAAACCGAACTTCAAAATGGGTTTTTCGCTACGGACACTTCCAATCTACTTCGTTAGGCCCTAAATGATGTTTGGAGTGTTTTGGAACATTCGGTTACCTACTGCACGAAAATCAATGCAAAACGGGTGTTTCGGCACCCGAATGCACTGTTCCATACACCGAACTTCTGTTGAAATTTTTCGCACGAACATACCCAATAGCCTCCATTGGACCCAAAGCGATGTTAGGGAGTGATCTGGAGCGTTTCGGTACCTTCTGCATGCAAAACGGAGCGAAACGGGTCCGTTTCGGTGCCCGGATGCACTGCCTCGTAACATCGAACTTCAAAATGGGTTTTTTCGCTACGGACACTTCCAATCAACTCCCTTAGGCCCTAAAGTGATGTTTGGGAGTGTTTTGGAACATTCGGTTACTACTGCACGAAAATCAATGCAAAACGGGTGTTTCGGCACCCGAATGCACTGTTTCGCACACCGAACTTCTGTTGAATTTTTTCGCACGAACATACCCAATAGCCTCCATTGGACCCAAAGCGATGTTAGGAGTGATCTGGAGCGTTTCGGTACCTTCTGCATGCAAAACGGAGCGAAACGGGTCCGTTTCGGTGCCCGGATGCACTGCCTCGTAACATCGAACTTCAAAATGGGTTTTTTCGCTACGGACACTTCCAATCTACTCCGTTAGGCCCTAAATGATGTTTGGGAGTGTTTTGGAAGCATTCGGTTACCTACTGCACGAAAATCAGAGCAAAACGGGTGTTTCGACACTCGAATGCACTGTTTCGCGCACCGAACTTCTGTTGAATTTTTTCGCACGAACATACCCAATAGCCTCCATTGGACCCAAAGCGATGTTAAGGAGAGATTTGGAGCGTTTCGGTACCTTCTGCATGCAAAACGGAGCGAAACGGGTCCGTTTTGGTGCCCGGATGCACTGCCTCGTAACACGAACTTCAAAATGGGTTTATCGCTACGGACACTTCCAATCTACTCCGTTAGGCCCTAAATGATGTTGGGAGTGTTTTGGACATTCGGTTACCTACTGCACGACAATCAATGCAAAACGGGTGTTTCGGCACCCGAATGCACTGTTTCGCACACCGAACTTCTGTTGAATTTTTTCGCACGAACATACCCAATAGCCTCCATTGGACCCAAAGCGATGTTAGGGAGTGATTTGGAGCGTTTCGGTACCTTCTGCATGCAAAACGGAGCGAAACGGGTCCGTTTCGGTGCCCGGATGCACTGCCTCGTAAAACCGAACTTCAAAATGGGTTTTTCGCTACGGACACTTCCAATCTACTTCGTTAGGCCCTAAATGATGTTTGGAGTGTTTTGGAACATTCGGTTACCTACTGCACGAAATCAATGCAAAACGGGTGTTTCGGCACCCGAATGCACTGTTCCACACCGAACTTCTGTTGAATTTTTCGCACGAACATACCCAATAGCCTCCATTGGACCCAAAGCGATGTTAGGGAGTGATCTGGAGCGTTTCGGTACTTCTGCATGCAAAACGGAGCGAAACGGGTCCGTTTCGGTGCCCGGATGCCACTGCCTCGTAACATCGAACTTCAAAATGGGTTTTTTCGCTATGGACACTTCCAATCAACTCCCTTAGGCCCTAATGATGTTTGGGAGTGTTTTTGGAGCATTCGGTTACCTACTGCACGAAAATCGAAGCAAAACGGGTGTTTCGGCACCCGAATGCACTTTTGCGCCACCGAACTTCTGTTGAATTTTTTCGCACGAACATACCAATAGCCTCCATTGGACCCAAAGCGATGTTAGGGAGTGATTTGGAGCGTTTCGGTACCTTCTGCATGCAAAACGGAGCGAAACGGGTCCGTTTCGGTGCCCGGATGCACTGCCTCGTAAAACCGAACTTCAAAATGGTTTTTCGCTACGGACACTTCCAATCTACTTCGTTAGGCCCCTAAATGATGTTTGGGAGTGTTTTGGAACATTCGGTTACCTACTGCACGAAAATCAATGCAAAACGGGTGTTTCGGCACCCGAATGCACTGTTCGCCACACCGAACTTCTGTTGAATTTTTTCGCACGAACATACCCAATAGCCTCCATTGGACCCAAAGCGATGTTAGGAGTGATCTGGAGCGTTTCGGTACCTTCTGCATGCAAAACGGAGCGAAACGGGTCCGTTTCGGTGCCCGGATGCACTGCCTCGTAACATCGAACTTCAAAATGGGTTTTTCGCTACGGACACTTCCAATCAACTCCCTTAGGCCCTAAATGATGTTTGGAGTGTTTTGGAACATTCGGTTACCTACTGCACGAAAATCAATGCAAAACGGGTGTTTCGGCACCCGAATGCACTGTTCCATACACCGAACTTCTGTTGAAATTTTTTCGCACGAACATACCCAATAGCCTCCATTGGACCCAAAGCGATGTTAGGGAGTGATCTGGAGCGTTTCGGTACCTTCTGCATGCAAAACGGAGCGAAACGGGTCCGTTTCGGTGCCCGGATGCACTGCCTCGTAACATCGAACTTCAAAATGGGTTTTTCGCTACGGACACTTCCAATCTACTCCGTTAGGCCCTAAATGATGTTTGGGAGTGTTTTGGAACATTCGGTTACCTACTGCACGAAAATCAATGCAAAACGGGTGTTTCGGCACCCGAATGCACTGTTTCGCACACCGAACTTCTGTTGAATTTTTTCGCACGAACATACCCAATAGCCTCCATTGGACCCAAAGCGATGTTAGGGAGTGATTTGGAGCGTTTCGGTACCTTCTGCATGCAAAACGGAGCGAAACGGGTCCGTTTCGGTGCCCGGATGCACTGCCTCGTAACATCGAACTTCAAAATGGGTTTTTCGCTACGGACACTTCCAATCTACTCCGTTAGGCCCTAAATGATGTTTGGGAGTGTTTTGGAGCATTCGGTTACCTACTGCACGAAAATCAATGCAAAACGGGTGTTTCGGCACCCGAATGCACTGTTCGCACACCGAACTTCTGTTGAAATTTTTCGCACGAACATACCCAATAGCCTCCATTGGACCCAAAGCGATGTTAGGGAGTGATCTGGAGCGTTTCGGTACCTTCTGCATGCAAACGGAGCGAAACGGGTCCGTTTCGGTGCCCGGATGCACTGCCTCGTAACAACGAACTTCAAAATGGGTTTTTCGCTACGGCACTTCCAATCTACTCCGTTAGGCCCTAAATGATGTTTGGGAGTGTTTTGGAACATTCGGTTACCTACTGCACGAAATCAATGCAAAACGGGTGTTTCGGCACCCGAATGCACTGTTTCGCGCCCGAACTTCTGTTGAATTTTTCGCACGAACATACCCAATAGCCTCCATTGGACCCAAAGCGATGTTAGGGAGTGATTTGGAGCGTTTCGGTACCTTCTGCATGCAAAACGGAGCGAAACGGGTCCGTTTCGGTGCCCGGATGCACTGCCTCGTAACATCGAACTTCAAAATGGGTTTTTCGCTACGGACACTTCCAATCTACTCCGTTAGGCCCTAAATGATGTTTGGAGTGTTTTGGAACATTCGGTTACCTACTGCACGAAAATCAATGCAAAACGGGTGTTTCGGCACCCGAATGCACTGTTTCGCACACCGAACTTCTGTTGAATTTTTCGCACGAACATACCAATAGCCTCCATTGGACCCAAAGCATGTTAGGGAGTGATTTGGAGCGTTTCGGTACCTTCTGCATGCAAAACGGAGCGAAACGGGTCCGTTTCGGTGCCCGGATGCACTGCCTCGTAACAACGAACTTCAAAATGGGTTTTTCGCTACGGACACTTCCAATCTACTTCGTTAGGCCCTAAATGATGTTTGGGAGTGTTTTGGAGCATTCGGTTACCTACTGCACGAAAATCAGAGCAAAACGGGTGTTTCGGCACTCGAATGCACTGTTTCGCGCACTGAACTTCTGTTGAATTTTTTCGCACGAACATACCCAATAGCCTCCATTGGACCCAAAGCGATGTTAGGGAGTGATCTGGAGCGTTTCGGTACCTTCTGCATGCAAAACGGAGCGAAACGGGTCCGTTTCGGTGCCCGGATGCACTGCCTCGTAACATCGAACTTCAAAATGGGTTTTTCGCTACGGACACTTCCAATCTACTCCGTTAGGCCCTAATGATGTTTGGAGTGTTTTGGAACATTCGGTTACCTACTGCACGAAAATCAATGCAAAACGGGTGTTTCGGCACCCGAATGCACTGTTTCGCGCACCGAACTTCTGTTGAATTTTTCGCACGAACATACCCAATAGCCTCCATTGGACCCAAAGCGATGTTAGGGAGTGATCTGGAGCGTTTCGGTACCTTCTGCATGCAAAAACGGAGCGAAACGGGTCCGTTTTCGGTGCCCGGATGCACGCCTCGTAACATCGAACTTCAAATGGGTTTTTCGCTACGGACACTTCCCAATCTACTCCCGTTAGGCCCTAAATGAATGTTTGGGAGTGTTTTGGAACATTCGGTTACCTACTGCACGAAAATCAATGCAAAACGGGTGTTTCGCACCCGAATGCACTGTTCGCACACCGAACTTCTGTTGAAATTTTTCGCACGAACATACCCAATAGCCTCCATTGGACCCAAAGCGATGTTAGGGAGTGATCTGGAGCGTTTCGGTACCTTCTGCATGCAAAACGGAGCGAAACGGGTCCGTTTCGGTGCCCGGATGCACTGCCTCGTAACATCGAACTTCAAAATGGGTTTTTCGCTACGGACACTTCCAATCTACTCCGTTAGGCCCTAAATGATGTTTGGGAGTGTTTTGGAGCATTCGGTTACCTACTGCACGAAAATCAAGCAAAACGGGTGTTTCGGCACCCGAATGCACTGTTTCGCACACCGAACTTCTGTTGAATTTTTCGCACGAACATACCCAATAGCCTCCATTGGACCCAAAGCGATGTTAGGGAGTGATCTGGAGCGTTTCGGTACCTTCTGCATGCAAAACGGAGCGAAACGGGGTCGTTTCGGTGCCCGGATGCACTGCCTCGTAACATCGAACTTCAAAATGGGTTTCGCTACGGACACTTCCAATCTACTCCGTTAGGCCCTAAGTGATGTTTGGGAGTGTTTTGGAACATTCGGTTACCTACTGCACGAAATCAAATGCAAAACGGGTGTTTCGGCATCGAATGCACTGTTTCGCGCCCTGAACTTCTGTTGAATTTTTTCGCACGAACATACCAATAGCCTCCATTGACCCAAAAGCGATGTTTAGGAGTGATTTGGAGCGTTTCGGTACTTCTGCATGCAAAACGGAGCGAAACGGGTCCGTTTCGGTGCCCCGGATGCACTGCCTCGTAACCACCGACTTCAAAATGGGTTTTTCGCTACGGACACTTCCATCTACTTCCGTTAGGCCCTAAATGATGTTTGGAGTGTTTGGAGCATTCGGTTACCTACTGCACGAAAATCAAGAGCAAACGGGTGTTTCGGCACCCCGAATGCACTGTTTCGCGCCGAACTTCGTTGAATTTTTTCGCCGAACATACCCAATAGCCTCCATTGGACCCAAAGCGATGTTAGGTGAGTGATTGGAGCGTTTCGGTACCTTCTGCATGCAAAACGGAGCGAAACGGTCCGTTTCGGTGCCCGGATGCACTGCCTCGTAACATCGAACTTCAAAATGGGTTTTTCGCTACGGACACTTCCAATCTACTCCGTTAGGCCCTAAATGATGTTTGGGAGTGTTTTGGAACATTCGGTTACCTACTGCACGACAATCAATGCAAAACGGGTGTTTCGGCACCCGAATGCACTGTTCCATACACCGAACTTCTGTTGAAATTTTTCGCACGAACATACCCAATAGCCTCCATTGGACCCAAAGCGATGTTAGGGAGTGATCTGGAGCGTTTCGGTACCTTCTGCATGCAAAACGGAGCGAAACGGGTCCGTTTCGGTGCCCGGATGCACTGCCTCGTAACATCGAACTTCAAATGGGTTTTTCGCTATGGACACTTCCAATCAACTCCCTAGGCCCTAAGTGATGTTTGGGAGTGTTTTGGAACATTCGGTTACCTACTGCACGAAATCAATGCAAAACGGGTGTTTCGGCACCGAATGCACTGTTCATACACCGAACTTCTGTTGAAATTTTTCGCACGAACATACCCAATAGCCTCCATTGGACCCAAAGCGATGTTAGGGATGATCTGGAGCGTTTCGGTACCTTCTGCATGCAAAACGGAGCGAAACGGGTCCTGTTCGGTGCCGATGCACTGCCTCGTAACATCGAACTTCAAAATGGGTTTTCGCTACGGACACTTCCAATCTACTCCGTTAGGCCCTAAATGATGTTTGGGAGTGTTTTGGAGCATTCGGTTACCTATCTGCACCGAAAATCAATGCAAAACGGGTGTTTCGCACCGAATGCACTGTTTCGCGCACCGGAACTTCTGTTGAATTTTTTCGCCACGAACATACCAATAGCCTCATTGGACCCAAAGCGATGTTAGGGAGTGGATCTGGAGCGTTTCGGTACCTTCTGCATGCAAAACGGAGCGAAACGGGTCCGTTTCGGTGCCCGGATGCACTGCCTCGTAACATCGAACTTCAAAATGGGTTTTTCGCTTACGGACACTTCCAATCTACTCCGTTAGGCCCTAAGTGATGTTTGGAGTGTTTTGGAACATTCGGTTACCTACTGCACGAAAATCAAGCAAAACGGTGTTTCGGCACCCGAATGCACTGTTCATCACACCGAACTTCTGTGAAATTTTCGCACGAACAACCCAATAGCCTCCATTGGACCCAAAGCGATGTTAGGGAGTGATCTGGAGCGTTTCGGTACCTTCTGCATGCAAAACGGAGCGAAACGGGTCCGTTTCGGTGCCGGATGCACTGCCTCGTAAATCGAACTTCAAAATGGGTTTTTCGCTACGGACACTTCCAATCCAACTCCCTTAGGCCTAAATGTGCTTGGGAGTGTTTTGGAGATTTGGGTTACCTACTGCACGGAAATCAATGCAAAACGGGTGTTTCGGCACCCCGAATGCACTTTTTCATAACACCGGAACTTCTTTTGAAATTTTTCGCACGAACATACCCCATAGCCTCCATTGGACCCAAAGCGATGTTAGGAGTGATCTGGAGCGTTTCGGTACCTTCTGCATGCAAAACGGAGCGAAAACGGGTCCGTTTCGGTGCCCGGATGCACTGCCTCGAACAACGAACTTCAAATGGGTTTTTCGCTACGGACACTTCCAATCTACTCCGTTAGGCCCTAATGATGTTTGGGAGTGTTTTGGAAGCATTCGGTTACCTACTGCACGAAAATCAGATGCAAAACGGGTGTTTCGGCACCCGAATGCACTGTTCGCGCCCCTGAACTCTGTTGAAATTTTCGCACGAACATACCCAATAGCCTCCATTGGACCCCAAAGCGATGTTAGGGAGTGATTGAGACGTTCGTACCTTCTGCATGCAAAACGGAGCGAAACGGGTCCGTTTCGGTGCCCGATGCACTACCTCGTAACAACGAACTTCAAAATGGGTTTTCGCTACGGACACTTCCAATCTACTCGTTAGGCCCTAAATGATGTTTGGAGTGTTTTGGAACATTCGGTTACCTACTGCACAAAATTAATGCAAAACGGGTGTTTCGGCACCGAATGCACTTTTCCGTACCCGAACTTCTGTTGAATTTTTCGCACGAACATACCCAATGCCTCCATTGGACCAAAAGCGATGTTAGGGAGTGATTTGGGACGTTCGGTACCTTCTGCATGCCAAAACGGAGCGAACGGGTCCGTTTGGTGCCGATGCACTGCTCGTAAAACCGAACTTCAAAATGGGTTTTTCGCTACGGACACTTCCAATCTACTTCGTTAGGCCCTAAATGATGTTTGGGATGTTTTGGAACATTCGGTTACCTACTGCACCAAAATCGAATGCAAAACGGGTGTTTCGGCACCCGAATGCACTGTTCCATACACCGAACTTCTGTTGAAATTTTTTCGCACGAACATACCCAATAGCCTCCCATTGGACCCAAAGCGATGTTAGGGAGTGATCTGGAGCGTTTCCGGTACCTTCTGGCATGCAAAACGGAGCGAAACGGGTCCGTTTCGGTGCCCGGATGCACTGCCTCGTAACATCGAACTTCAAAATGGGTTTTTCGCTACGGACACTTCCAATCAACTCCCTTAGGCCCTAAGTGATGTTTGGGAGTGTTTTGGAACATTCGGTTACCTACTGCACGAAAATCAATGCAAAACGGGTGTTTCGGCACCCGAATGCACTGTTCATACACCGAACTTCTGTTGAATTTTTTCGCACGAACATACCCAATAGCCTCCATTGGACCCAAAGCGATGTTAGGGAGTGATCTGGAGCGTTTCGGTACCTTCTGCATGCAAAACGGAGCGAAACGGGTCCGTTTCGGTGCCCGGATGCACTGCCTCGTAACATCGAACTTCAAAATGGGTTTTTCGCTACGGACACTTCCAATCTACTCCGTTAGGCCCTAAATGATGTTTGGGAGTGTTTTGGAGCATTCGGTTACCTACTGCACGAAAATCAATGCAAAACGGGTGTTTCGGCACCCGAATGCACTGTTTCGCGCACCGAACTTCTGTTGAATTTTTTAACACGGACATACCCAATAGGCCTCCATTGGACCAAAGGCAAGTTAAGAAGATCTGGAGCGTTTCGGTACCTTCCTGCATGCAAAACGGAGCGAAACGGGTCCGTTTCGGTGCCCGGATGCACTGCCCTCGAACACGAACTTCAAATGGGTTTATCGCTACGGACACTTCTAATCCTACTCCGTTTGGCCCCTAAATGAATGTTGGGGTGTTTGCCAGCATTCGGTTACCCTACTTGCACGAAAATCAATGCAAAACGGGTGTTTCGGCACCGAAGGCCACTGTTCGCCAGCTGAAGTTCTGTTGAATCTTTTCGGCACGAACATCCCAATAGCCTCCATTGGACCCAAAGCAAGTTAGGAAGTGATTGGAGCGTTTCGGTACCTTCTGCATGCAAAACGGAGCGAAAACGGGTCCGTTTCGGTGCCCGGGATGCACTGCCTCGTAACACCGAACTTCAAATGGGTTTTTTCGCTACGGGACACTTCCAATCAACTCCCCTTAAGCCCCTAAACTGATGCTTGGGAAGTGTTTTGGCAGCATTTGGTTACCTACTGCACGAAAATCAAATGCGAAAACGGGTGTTTCGGCACCGAATGCACTGTTTCCACATACACCGAACTTCTGTTGAATTTTTCGCACGAACATACCCAATAGCCTCCATTGGACCCAAAGCGATGTTAGGAGTGATCTGGAGCGTTTCGGTACTTCTGCATGCAAAACGGAGCGAAACGGGTCCGTTTCGGTGCCCGGTGCACTGCCTCGTAACATCGAACTTCAAATGGGTTTTATCGCTACGGACACTTCCAATCAACTCCCTTAGGCCCCTAAATGATGTTTGGAGTAGTTTTGGAAACATTCGTTACCTACTGCACGAAAATCAATGCAAAACGGGTGTTTCGGCACCCGAATGCACTGTTGCGCACACCGAACTTCTGTTGAATTTTTTCGCACGAACATACCAAATAGCCTCATTGGACCAAGCAAAGTTAGGGAGTGATCTGGAGCGTTTCGGTACCTTCTGCATGCAAACGGAGCGAAACGGGTCCGTTTCGGTGCCCGGATGCACTGCCTCGTAACATCGAACTTCAAAATGGGTTTTTCGCTACGGACACTTCCAATCACTCCCTTAGGCCCTAATGATGTTTGGGGTGTTTTGGAGCATTCGGTTACCTACTGCACGAAAATCAATGCAAACGGGTGTTTTCGCACCCGATATGCACTGTTTCGCGCACTCGAACTTCTGTTGAAATTTTTTCGCACGAAACATACCCAATAGCCTCCATTGGACCCAAAGCGATGTTAGGGAGTGATTGGAGCGTTTCGAGTTACCCTTCTGCATGCAAAACGGAGCGAAACGGGTCCGTTTCGGTGCCTCGGATGCACTGCCTCGTAACATCGAACTTCAAAATGGGTTTTCGCTACGGACACTTCCAATCACTCCTGTAGGCCCTAAATGATGTTTGGGAGTTTTTGGAACATTCGGTTACCTACTGCACGAAAATCAATGCAAAACGGGTGTTTCGGCACCCGAATGCACTGTTTCATACACCGAACTTCTGTTGAAATTTTTCGCACGAACATACCCAATAGCCTCCATTGGACCCAAAGCGATGTTAGGGAGTGATCTGGAGCGTTTCGGTACCTTCTGCATGCAAAACGGAGCGAAACGGGTCCGTTTCGGTGCCCGGATGCACTGCCTCGTAACATCGAACTTCAAAATGGGTTTTTCGCTACGGACACTTCCAATCTACTCCGTTAGGCCCTAAATGATGTTTGGGAGTGTTTTGGAACATTCGGTTACCTACTGCACGAAAATCAATGCAAAACGGGTGTTTCGGCACCCGAATGCACTGTTTCGCATACACCGAACTTCTGTTGAATTTTTTCGCACGAACATACCCAATAGCCTCCATTGGACCCAAAGCGATGTTAGGGAGTGATCTGGAGCGTTTCGGTACCTTCTGCATGCAAAACGGAGCGAAACGGGTCCGTTTCGGTGCCCGGATGCACTGCCTCGTAACATCGAACTTCAAAATGGGTTTTTCGCTACGGACACTTCCAATCTACTCCGTTAGGCCCTAAATGATGTTTGGGAGTGTTTTGGAACATTCGGTTACCTACTGCACGAAAATCAATGCAAAACGGGTGTTTCGGCACCCGAATGCACTGTTTCGCACACCGAACTTCTGTTGAATTTTTTCGCACGAACATACCCAATAGCCTCCATTGGACCCAAAGCGATGTTAGGGAGTGATCTGGAGCGTTTCGGTACCTTCTGCATGCAAAACGGAGCGAAACGGGTCCGTTTCGGTGCCCGGATGCACTGCCTCGTAACAATCGAACTTCAAAATGGGTTTTTCGCTACGGACACTTCCAATCTACTCCGTTAGGCCCTAAATGATGTTTGGGAGTGTTTTGGAGCATTCGGTTACCTACTGCACGAAAATCAATGCAAAACGGGTGTTTCGGCACCCGAATGCACTGTTTCGCGCACCGAACTTCTGTTGAATTTTTTCGCACGAACATACCCAATAGCCTCCATTGGACCCAAAGCGATGTTAGGGAGTGATCTGGAGCGTTTCGGTACCTTCTGCATGCAAAACGGAGCGAAACGGGTCCGTTTCGGTGCCCGGATGCACTGCCTCGTAAAACCGAACTTCAAAATGGGTTTTTCGCTACGGACACTTCCAATCTACTCCGTTAGGCCCTAAATGATGTTGGGAGTGTTTGGAACATTCGGTTACCTACTGCACGAAAATCAATGCAAAACGGGTGTTTCGGCACCCGAATGCACTGTTTCCATACACCGAACTTCTGTTGAAATTTTTCGCACGAACATACCCAATAGCCTCCATTGGACCCAAAGCGATGTTAGGGAGTGATCTGGAGCGTTTCGGTACCTTCTGCATGCAAACGGAGCGAAACGGGGTCCGTTTCGGTGCCCGGATGCACTGCCTCGTAACACCGAACTTCAAAATGGGTTTTTCGGGATAGACACTCCAAATCAACTCCCTTTAGGCCCTAAGTGATGTTGGGAGTGTTTGGTAACATTCGGTTACCTACTGCAGAAAATCAATGGCAAAACGGGGTGTTTTGGCACCGGAATGCACAGTTTCGCGCACTCGAAACTTCTATTGAATTTTTCGCACGAACAATACCCAATAGCCTCCATTGGACCCAAAACGATGTGAGGGAGTGATCTGGAGCGTTTCGGTACCTTCTGCATGCAAAACGGAGCGAAACGGAGTCCGTTTCGGTGCCGGATGCACTGCCTCGTAACAATCGAACTTCAAAATGGGTTTTTCGCTACGGACACTTTCCAATCTACTCCGTTAGGCCCTTAAAATATGTTTGGCAGTTGTTTTGGTACATTTGGGTGACCTACTGCACGAAAATTCAATGCAAAATGGGTCTATCGGCACTCGAATGCACTGTTGCGCACACCCGAAACTTCTGTTGAATTTTTCACACGAAACATACCCAAATAGTCTCCATTGGACCCAAAGCAAAGTTAGGGAGTGATTTGGAGCGTTTCGGTACCTTCTGCATGCAAACGGAGCGAAACGGGTCCGTTTCGGTGCCCGGATGCACTGCCTCGTAACACCAAACTTCCAAAATGGGTTTTTTTTCGCTACGGAACTTCCAATCTTATCCCTCAGGCCCTAAATTGATGTTTGGGAGTGTTTTTCGAGCATTCGGTTACCTATGCACAGAATCGGAGCAAAAGGGTGGGTTTCGACACCCGAATGCACTGTTCATCGCCCCAAACTTCTGGTGAATTTTTCGCACGAAAGTACCCATAGCCTCCATTGGACCAAAGCGAAGTTAGGGAGTGGATTGGAGCGTTTCGGTACCTTCTGCCATGCAAGCGGAGCGAAATGGGTCCTGTTTCCAGTGCCTGGATGCACTGCCTCGTAAACAGCGAACTTCAAATTGGGGTTTATCCTACGGACACTTACATCTACTCTGTTAGGCCCCTTAATGATGTTGCATTGTTTTGGAACATTCGGTTACCTACTGCACGAAAATCAATGCAAAACGGGTGTTCGGCACCCGAATGGCACTGTTGCGCACACCGAACTTCTGTTGAATTTTTTCGCCACGAAGTACCAATAGCCTCCATTGGACCCAAAGCGATGTTAGGGAGTGATCTGGAGCGTTTCGGTACCTTCTGCATGCAAAACGGAGCGAAACGGGTCCGTTTCGGTGCCCGGATGCACTGCCTCGTAACATCGAACTTCAAAATGGGTTTTTTCGCTAGGACACTTCCAATCAACTCCCTTAGGCCCTAATGATGTTGGGAGTGTTTTGGAGCAATTTGGTTACCTACTGCACGAAAATCAATGCAAAACGGGTGTTTCGGCACCCGAATGCACTGTTTCGCGCCCCGAACTTCTGTTGAATTTTTCGCACGAACGTACCCAATAGCCTCCATTGGACCCAAAGCGATGTTAGGGAGTGATCTGGAGCGTTTCGGTACCTTCTGCATGCAAAACGGAGCGAAACGGGTCCGTTTCGGTGCCCGGATGCACTGCCTCGTAACAACGAACTTCAAAATGGGTTTTTCGCTACGGACACTTCCAATCTACTCCGTTAGGCCCTAAATGATGTTTGGGAGTGTTTTGGAGCATTCGGTTACCTACTGCACGAAATCAAAGCAAAACGGGTGTTTCGGCACCCGAATGCACTGTTGCGCACCCGAACTTCTGTTGAATTTTTCGCACGAACATACCCAATAGCCTCCATTGGACCCAAAGCGATGTTAGGGAGTGATTGGAGCGTTTCGGTACCTTCTGCATGCAAAACGGAGCGAAACGGGTCCGTTTCGGTGCCTGGATGCACTGCCTCGTAACATCGAACTTCAAAATGGGTTTTTCGCTACGGACACTTCCAATCAACTCCCTTAGGCCCTAAATGATGCTTGGGAGTGTTTTGGAGCATTGGTACCTACTGCACGAAAATCAATGGAAAACGGGTGTTTCGGCACCCGAATGCACTGTTTCATACACCGAACTTCTGTTGAAATTTTTCGCACGAACATACCCAATAGCCTCCATTGGACCCAAAGCGATGTTAGGGAGTGATCTGGAGCGTTTCGGTACCTTCTGCATGCAAAACGGAGCGAAACGGGTCCGTTTCGGTGCCCGGATGCACTGCCTCGTAACATCGAACTTCAAAATGGGTTTTTCGCTACGGACACTTCCAATCAACTCCCTTAGGCCCTAAATGATGCTTGGGAGTGTTTTGGAACATTCGGTTACCTACTGCACGAAAATCAATGCAAAACGGGTGTTTCGGCACCCGAATGCACTGTTGCGCACACTGAACTTCTGTTGAATTTTTTCGCACGAACGTACCAAATAGCCTCCATTGGACCCAAAGCACAGTTAGGGAGTGATCTGGAGCGTTTCGGTACCTTCTGCATGCAAAACGGAGCGAAACGGGTCCGTTTCGGTGCCCGGATGCACTGCCTCGTAACATCGAACTTCAAAATGGGTTTTTCGCTACGGACACTTCCAATCAACTCCCTTAGGCCCTAAATGATGCTTGGGAGTGTTTTGGAGCATTTGGTTACCTACTGCACGAAAATCAATGCAAAACGGGTGTTTCGGCACCCGAATGCACTGTTTCATACACCGAACTTCTGTTGAATTTTTCGCACGACAGACCCAATAGCCTTCAATTGGACCCAAAGCGCTGTTAGGGAGTGATCTGGAGCTTTCGGTACCTTCCTGGCATGCAAAACGGAGCGAAACGGGTCCGTTTCGGTGGCCCGGATCACCGCCTCGTAACATCGACTTCAAATGGGTTTTTCGCTATGGACACTTCCAATCACTCCGTTAGGCCTAAATGATGTCTGGAGTGTTTGAGCATCGGTACCTACGCACGGAATCAGCAAAACGGGTGTTCGGCACCGATGCACTGTTCGCGCCCCGAACTTCTGTTGAATTTTTCGCACGAACATACCCAATAGCCTCCATTGGACCCAAAGCGATGTTAGGGAGTGATCTGGAGCGTTTCGGTACCTTCTGCATGCAAAACGGAGCGAAACGGGTCCGTTTCGGTGCCCGGATGCACTGCCTCGTAACATCGAACTTCAAAATGGGTTTTTCGCTACGGACACTTCCAATCAACTCCGTTAGGCCCTAAATGATGTTTGGGAGTGTTTTGGAACATTCGGTTACCTACTGCACGAAAATCAATGCAAAACGGGTGTTTCGGCACCCGAATGCACTGTTTCATACACCGAACTTCTGTTGAAATTTTTCGCACGAACATACCCAATAGCCTCCATTGGACCCAAAGCGATGTTAGGGAGTGATCTGGAGCGTTTCGGTACCTTCTGCATGCAAAACGGAGCGAAACGGGTCCGTTTCGGTGCCCGGATGCACTGCCTCGTAACATCGAACTTCAAAATGGGTTTTTCGCTACGGACACTTCCAATCTACTCCGTTAGGCCCTAAATGATGTTTGGGAGTGTTTTGGAACATTCGGTTACCTACTGCACGAAAATCAATGCAAAACGGGTGTTTCGGCACCCGAATGCACTGTTTCATACACCGAACTTCTGTTGAATTTTTTCGCACGAACATACCCAATAGCCTCCATTGGACCCCAAAACGATGTTAGGGAATGATTGGAGCGTTTCGGTACCTTCTGCATGCAAACGGGAGCGAAACGCGGGCCCGTTTTCGGTGCCGATGCACTACCGTCGTACACACCCAACTTCAAACTGGTTTTTCGCCCACGGACACTTCCAATCTACTCCCGATAGGCCCTTAAATAATGTTTGGAGTGGTTTTGGAACATTCGGTTACATACTGCACGAAAATCAATGCAAAACGGGTGTTTCGGCACCCGAATGCACTGTTTCATACACCGAACTTCTGTTGAAATTTTCGCACGACGAACATACCCAATAGCCTCCATTGGACCCAAAGCGATGTTAGGAGTGATCTGGAGCGTTTCGGTACCTTCTGCATGCAAAACGGAGCGAAACGGGACCCGTTTCGGTGCCCGGATGCACTGCCTCGTAACATCGAATTTCGCACACCAACTTCTTGTTGAATTTTTTCGCACGAACACTTCCAATAGCCTCCATGGACCCAAAGCAAAGTGTTAGGGAGCATCTGTTACCTAGCCATGAAAATCAATGCAAAACGG
>JACEFO010001484.1:0-39256 GCA_015342445.1 Digitaria exilis
GGATGGGAAGGATCCCCAGTATCCTGTGGTCGGTTCTTCAGGCTATGGACTACCCGACACCGCCGCAGTACGAGAGGACGATTATCCGGGAGAGAGGTGTGGTTCGCTCCCGCGTGCGGTTGGTGGTATACCGCCACCCGCCGTGTCCTAGCTCTCCCACCTGGACGGTGGAAGTGCACGGGCACCACATGGAGACCACGTGCGAGCTAGCTGCCATGAACGGCATCAGCTCCTTTGTTACCCAAAACCAGGAGTTAGTGGAGCATCAGTTACTTGGTCTGTTTCCCGCCGACTCAGCCAGACGACCCTCACTGGATGAGGCGTTACTTGAGTTCCCCTTTGAGGATGGCGGAGAGCCCCGTCGCAGCAGCCGCCTTGATGATGAGGTGGATGCGGGCGTATCACCGGTTACAAGCACTTCTTAGTCGGTCACAGAGCGAGTTGCTCCGCACTGCCATGGACATGTCCGCTCGCGCCCGTGACATAGGGGTTGAGAGGACCTCCTTGTCCATTGAGGTGACTACTAGAGATGCCATGATCGCTGACCTAGAGAGGCAACTCAATGACCTACAGATTGCACACAACAACACTCAGAATGAGTTAGCCCAGACTAGGGATGAGCTTGAGGAGGTACACGGCACCCTACAGCATGCCAATGCCATGCTTGCTGCCCACGACGCTCAGCACCTCTTTGATGAGCAAGGAGGGGACATAGATGGTGAAGGAGAGGCCCCCGACTCCGATATGGACACCGAGGACGACATGCCTCCCCTTCCAGCTCCACCTTCCCCTATGGGCAGCGAGGCTACCGCTAACAACTTGGATGACTTTTAGAGTGGTAGTAGCAATGACTCCTCCGCTAGGTCTAGATTTTGGCTTCATGATGTAATAGGCTAGATGGAGTTGAGCTCCCCATGTTATCTTTTGTGGCATTGTAAACTTAATGGTGTGAAACTTGATGTTGATGTAAGGGCTGTATTGAAAACATTCTGCAGTTTCCCTTTGTTTTAATTATTCATGGTTCTTCCTTTCATTTCTGGGCTGTGATGTGAACTTGAAAGTTGTTTGGAATTTAACAAACTAAATGATCACCAAATTGCAACCCCATTGGGTAAGCGAAATAAAAATGGCGACTAAAACACTACAGCTCGGCCTGCTGAAAAACAGCAAACGCAGAGGGCTGAGATTTGAATTTTTCTGCTTAGTTCCAGTCCGAATTTGAAATTGAGCCCAACATGAAAGTTGTAGAGCATGAAATTTTCGAGCTACTGACCGAACGGGAGCTTATGACTTATTTCCTGTTGGGAGATATGAATTTTCTCCCAAACTGCGTGTTGATTTGTCACTCTGCGCAGTACACTTCAATATGTTGTCACATTCTACCTTGTCATTTATTATGCAAGTTTATGAAATGTGGCTAATATAAGTCCCTACTGCAGATGGCAATCACCCGCAGCGGTCACGACGCTAGTGGCTCCAATGCTAACCAGCAGGGGCCTGAGGGGCAGCAACAACCACCGCCTCCTCCTCCTCCGCAGCAACCTCCGACGTGGCAGCAGCTGTATGCCACCCAGACGGAGATTTCTCCGGAACCTGCAGCATCAGCAGCAGATGATGCAGCAGCAAATGCTGCAGCAGGGAGGACAACGGGCCCCTCAGCCTCAGGTGGCCCGATACGAGGACTTTCTGGCGACGCACCCGCCGATCTTCGCTCGTGCGATGAGCCTTTGGAGGCCGACACCTGGATTCGAGCCATCGAGTCCAAGTTCACCATTCTGGCAACACCTTGCAACCGCCAACCGCAAGGTCATGTTCGCGGCGCAGCAGCTCCGCGGCCCAGCTCTCCTTTGGTGGGAGAACTACCTGGCCCTGCAGCAGGAGGGGTCACGTAGTTGAGTGGGATGAGTTCAAGGCTGCTTTCAAAGCTCATCACATCCGGCCGGTCTAGTGGAAAGGAAGCTGAACGAGTTTCTGGCGCTGACCCAAGGTACTCGCACGGTGCTGCAGTATGCTCAGGCCTTCAACGGTCTGTGCCCCTATGCGGGTCACCATGCTGACTCCGACGAGAAGAAGCTTGAAAGGTTCCGCCGTGGCCTTAACACTAAGCTGAAGGCGCAGCTGGCCACTACCCGTGCTCCCACGTACGGTGATCTTGTCAACCTTGCCGTTGCTCAAGAAGACGCCAATACGGTGCACAAGGCGGAGAAGAAGAGGAAGACTCCCGCTGGACCGTCTAGCTCGCAGCCCCCAGAGGTTCCGCCTGGTTCCCCCGGCTGCAACCGCAGGGACAGTCCAGGGCACCTCAGGGAGGTGGATGGGTTGCCAGGCCGCCACAGTCTAACGCGCCTCGTTTCCCTCCACCGCCGCAGCAGCAAGCACCAAGGCAGAATGCACCGCAGCCAGCTCGTCCTGGAGCCGGCTACCAGTGCTTCGAGTGCGGCGAGTAAAGATCACTTTATCAAGGATTGCCCGCAGAACAGACAGCAGAACCAGCGCCCTGGAAATCAACAAGGCAAGGGCAAGCAGCAGCAGCAGCGTGTGCAAGTCCGCCAAGGACGGCTCAACTACACCAACTTGGCCGACTTACCCGAGGGAGCCCCAGACATGACTGGTATCTTCCCTATCTGCACTCAACCTGCTATGATATTATTCGATTCTGGAGCAACGCATAGTTTTATAAGCACAAGATTTCACGTCAAATGCGGATTAAAATCATACCATACCAAATCCTCCTATGTGATATCAACTGCGGGAGGCAAAATTGCATCCAACCAAGTTACCCACAAGGTTCCGATCAGGCTGGGAAGTAAAACATTCCCTACTGACTTGATTCTACTTGGTATGGAAGGGATTGACATTGTATTAGGAGCCAATTGGATGACTCAGCATAAGGTTGTCCTAGATGTCGCGGAACGAGTTGTTGAGATAAACTCGCCTACGCATGGCCCGAGTGTGCTATATCTGCCACAACGGACTTGCGTTGATGCATGTGCTTATTCCATGGTCGAAACCCAACTAAAGGACATTCCGGTGGTATGTGAGTATGCCGATGTATTTCCGGATGACTTACCAGGGATGCCACCGGATAGGGACGTTGAGTTTGTGATTGAATTACAACCCGGCACAGCACCTATATCCAAGAGACCATATAGAATGCCGCCCAATGAGTTGGCTGAACTGAAAATTCAACTCCAAGAATTGCTAGATAAAGGTTTCATTCGCCCAAGCGTATCACCATGGGGATGTCCCGCTATCTTCGTGAAGAAGAAGGACCATTCCTTGAGGTTGTGTATTGATTACCGGCCTCTCAATGCGGTAACTATTAAGAACAAGTATCCGCTACCCCGAATTGACATCCTATTTGATCAATTAGCTGGCGCCAGAGTGTTCTCCAAGATTGACCTTCGCTCTGGCTATCACCAAATAAAAATCAGGCCTTGTGATATTCCAAAGACTGCCTTTTCCACACGTTACGGACTTTATGAGTTTCTGGTTATGTCTTTTGGACTCACCAACGCCCCAGCCTATTTCATGTACCTCATGAATTCGGTCTTCATGTCTGAATTAGACAAGTTTGTGGTGGTTTTCATTGACGACATTCTTGTGTACTCCAAGAATGAGGAAGAGCACGCTGAGCACCTTCGCATTGTTCTTCAGCGACTGCGAGACCACCAGCTCTACGCCAAATTCTCCAAGTGTGAATTCTGGTTGGAGAGCGTGAAATTTTTAGGCCACACAGTTTCCAAAGATGGTATATCCATAGATCCATCCAAAGTGCAAGAGGTGCTAGATTGGCAACCATCTACTTCAGTCCACGAGATTCGGAGTTTTCTGGGATTAGCCGGTTACTACCGCCGCTTCATTCCGGATTTCTCTCGGATTGCGAAGCCTATGACCGAACTTTTGAAGAAGGGAGTTAAATTTGAGTGGAATGACAAATGCGATGAAGCTTTCCACACCTTGCGAAGACTTTTGACTTCAGCCCCAGTTTTGGCTCAGCCCGATTGCACCAAGCCGTATGATGTTTACTGTGACGCATCATGCACCGGTCTCGGCTGTGTTCTCATGCAAGAGAACCGAGTCATTGCTTATGCTTCTCGAGCACTTCGACCTCATGAGCAAAACTACCCCACGCACGATCTTGAGTTAGCAGCGGTTATTCATGCTCTCAAGATGTGGAGACATTATTTGATGGGTGTTCCCTGCAACATATACACAGACCACAAGAGCCTTAAATATGTCTTCACTCAGGCACATCTGAACATGAGACAGCGCAGATGGTTGGAGTTAGCTAAGGACTATGAACTCAGTGTGCATTATCACCCCGGGAAGGCTAATGTAGTTGCAGATGCACTAAGCCGCAAGGCTCATTGTCATTGTCTTTCCGTGGAGTCCTATGCTGACACCCTGTGTCACGAAATGGCAAAGCTCAATTTAGAGATTGTTCCACACGGGTACTTCAACCATATTGCAGTGGAACCAACCTTGCACGATCAGATTGTTATGGCCCAACTAAATGATGCAGGCGTTAAAATCCTCAAAAGAAAATTGTCTAAAGAGAAGGTGAAAGAAAAGTACAAGTGCTTCCGGTTAGACGGGCAAGGAGTCCTGTGGTTTGGACACCACCTCATGGTGCCCAAAAACACGGAACTCCGGAGAAAGATTATGGATGAGGCACATCTCTCTAAATTTTCTATCCATCCCGGCAGCACCAAAATGTATCAAGACTTGAAACAAAACTTCTGGTGGACTCGAATGAAGCGAGAAATTGCCACGTATGTGTCAGAATGTGACACATGCCAGCGGGTTAAGGCCAGCCACTTGAAGGTAGCAGGCACGCTTCAACCTCTACCTATTCCCTCATGGAAGTGGGAAGATATCAGTATGGATTTTATTGTTGGACTTCCCAGGACCCCTCAGGGCCACGATTCTATTTGGGTAATTATGGATCGCCTTACCAAAACCGCGCATTTTGTTCCGGTCAATGTCACTTATCCCGCTAAGAAATACGCGGAGATTTATTTGGAGCGGATCGTTTGTCTACACGGGGTACCCAAGACGATAATTTCAGATCGTGGTGCTCTGTTCATAGCACGCTTTTGGGAGCAATTGCAAATGTCCCTGGGCACCAAACTGATCCGTAGCTCAGCATATCACCCACAGACCGATGGTCAGACAGAAAGGGTAAATCAAATACTCGAAGATATGCTTCGAGCCTGTGTTATTCATTATGGGAAAAATTGGGAGAAATGTCTATCTCTGGCCGAATTCTCCTATAATAACAGCTACCAAGCAAGTTTAAAAATGGCGCCTTTCGAAGCCCTATATGGAAGAAGATGTCGGACCCCGTTGTGTTGGTCCCAAGCAGGCGAGAGATACACTTATGGCCCTGACCTTGTGAAAGAAGCCGAAGAAAAGGTTGGGATCATTCGAGAGAATTTGAAAACCGTCCAGACACGACAGAAGAGTTACTTTGATCAGCGGCGGAAGCCACTTCAGTTTGAAGTTGGCGATCATGTGTATCTTAAGGTCTCCCCGACCAAGGGTGTGCAAAGGTTTGGACTCAAAGGCAAACTTGCACCTCGTTATATCGGCCCGTATGAAATCACTCAACAATGTGGACCGGTAGCTTATCAAGTGAAGCTTCCCGAGAGACTTTCAGCAGTACACAATGTGTTTCATGTTTCTCAACTCAAGAGGTGTCTTCGTGTTCCAACCGAAGTTGTTGAACAAGAGGAACTCTCCGTTGAACCGGATCTCTCTTACGATGAGCATTTCGTCAAGATCCTCGATGAGAAAGAGCGACAGACACGAAGGAAGGGAATTAAAATGTATAAAATTTAGTGGAGTCATCATTCTGAAGATGAAGCCACGTGGGAAACCGAGGTTTATCTCAGGAAGAATTTCGCCGACATACTTTCATAAGCCGAGGTATTTCTTTTCCCCTCCTTATCGTTAAGAGTAATCGAATCTCGGGGCGAGATTCCTTTTAAGGGGGGTAGGCTGTGACATCTCTGATGTCAAAATAACTAAAAACTGCAATTAAGATCAATGCAACAGGGAATTAAGGTTGAAATTCAAAAATCCCTCAAAAATTCACCAAAATTCAAATTTTAATCCAAAAACAGGGGTTTTTGGCACCCAACCGAAAACTCGAGATTATTGTACTAAACTTGAAAATCTTCCAAAATAAAAGTTGTTTGGCATCACAAATAAACCCTAGTCACTGTTTGGAATCTTTGAAAATTTTGCAGTTTAGTCCCACAAAAACTCAAATTACCGTTCTAGGCACCTTTTTGTTTTTGGGCTTTTTGAGCTTGGAAAACTTCGAATTTCAAGATCATCCCAAAAAGAAAGTTGTGTCCCATCTTCCAAACTACAACTTTTATTTTTGCACTTTTTCAAGTTCAGTTCAAAATTTTGGAGAAAATTCGAATTCAAACTCGGAGCTCCACGGGCCGGGAACAGTGCCCCTGGCGCGCGCCGCGCCGGCCAGAGCTCGGCCGCCACGCGGCCGGCGTACGGCTCAGGCGGCGCTGACGCGGCCAAGGCGCGGCGGAGCGTGGCGCTTGTCGCCTAGTTGTTGTCCGTCCACTGTTGAGCCATCAACTCGCCGCCGTCGCCTCGCTCCTCCTCGCGCCGCGGACGCCATCATGGCGGTCGCGCGCGCCGCGGTCGCGCGCGCGAGCGCGCTGCGCTGGCGCTCTGCAGAGCGCGATTCTTCGCCCACTACGCGCCAACACGCACTGTGCACGATCCCACAGCAGCTCGCATCGATCTCCCTCGCCTGCAGAGCCGTTCGCGCTCGGTTCGAGCTCCCTGTGCGGCTATGGCGCGTCGCGTCGGGAGTTAACGCGCTCGCGCGCTCCCGAGGCAATGCCGTGCTACCCTCACGCACTCGAGCACCCCACTGAGCTTCCCATTCACTCCACTCACGCCCTCGAGCCATCAGTGAACCTCCTCGCGCACTCCCCCTCCTTCTTCCTCCTCGCGCCGCACAAGCCGAGCCAACCCAATCCGAGAAATTCGTCGCGCTCGATCCCCCATTCCCAAATCCACTCCACACAGAGCTAGCTTGCATCCCTAGCTCCATTTCCCCCAACTTTCCCCAACACATTGGCCACTCCCGAGCTCGAATTTCCAAGTTCCCCCAAATCGCGTTTTCCGGCCGTCAAACCACCTCACCGTCGAGACCCTACTCCGAGCCATCCCCGAGCCTCCTCGAGCACGCCATTGGCTTCCCCAAGCTCTGCTGGTGCTCTAGGACCTCTTCCCCCACCGCGAACGACTCCGAGCTCGCCGGCGTAGACCCCGCAGCGGCCGCGCCGCCACCTCCTCGTCGCCGGCGTAACTCCGTCGACCCCCGGCCTCCCAACCGTCCTCAAACGACTCGTGGTGAGCCAAGGATCATTTTCCCCCTCTTCCCCGAGCCCAGTTCGCCGTGGTTTGCCCGGCGCAACTCCGGCGAGGTCCCGAGGACCTTTGTTCATCTTCTTCCTTTGTCCAGGGTCCTCCGCGCAAAAGTGCAGGACCTGTTCGCGAAGTTTTGAAAGTTCTAGGGTTCTCGGTGAAAATAGATTCTTACCCTAGATTTGATTTTTCCCGAAACTTGTAAAATCGATTAAAAATCGTAGAAAAATCAGAAAAATATGCAAAAATACTCTCTGGAATCGTGAGAACCTAAACTACAATCCCTATTAGACATGTCTATGCTTTTGGTGAACGGTTGTTGAATTAAAAATCAAACTAAGAAAACCTAAAGTTGTGCACCATTTCAAATCCAGAGCTCCGCTGGGGTTGAGCTTTGGATATGCTGTTAGTATAGGCTTTGGACAGCTTGTGTCCAAAGGAGACTCAAAAATATGGTGTGTAGCTCCAGTTATAGATTTAAATGTGTTTTCTGACTTTCTGCAGTAAAGAAATTGTTAAAAATAATTTGTGCAGCGAAAAATCACCATTTTGCTCCTGAAAACTAAAACCTTGTTAGCACACATGTTAAAAATGAGAAACTTAATTTTTGCTCTGTTTAGGATGGCAAATAATTAAATATGTGTTTTTGGATGGAAAAATAATGAGGACTACCCAAGGGTTATTTTGAGCCACCACTTGGCCAGAGCCCTCCTCATGATATTGCTTAGCTTTGGTAGGAAGATCTCCTGAAATAGATGAAATTTCAATTTATTATGCATTTATTTCATTTTCTGCAGTTAGCTGTTTGCACATTTTTAATAAATTATGTGTAGCTCGAAATTAGCTAAATTTTGGAGTGAGCTTAGCTCTTATACTCCAATAGCTGTCATAAAGTTTATGGCAAAAATTGATGAACAGAAGTGGAGAAACAAAAATAAGAAGGAATCTAGTTAGAAAATGAATTATATGAAAAGAATCACCTTTTTAGATTAATTGGCTAAAATAAAATGGATAACTCTAAAATTTCAGAACAGCACCCAACTTTGTGAAGAAATAACTAGAATTCTTTTATATATGTACACAATCACCATCGAATTCAACTAACACCTTTTTCGCACCAACACCTTGCTTGGTGGAGAAAATAAAAACATCGGTGTATGTCTAGGTGAATATGGCCTTCAAGGCCTTAGTCTTAGCATCTAAAGGCAGCCGCCTTAAAGTTTATGCATATCATGTAGAAGGCGCTATCCCGACGGCGACTACACCCTCATCCCCGCAGAAGAGGAGCACGTCCCGGAGCCCGGCACCGGTGCAGACGTGAACCACCGGAGGCTAACTCTCAGCCCGAGCAGGAAGGCAAGCCCCGGAGCATAACCTAACATTTTTCCAAATATTGCACTTTAATTTCTCTATGTTCGTGCATTTATGTTTCTAGGAGTTGATTGAATACCATAGCTGCAATATTTTCCTAGTACCTATGACTTGCAACACTAGTATGAAAGGACCGGTAGAGCATTGCTATAGGTCCGTTACAAGTCGAGTGATTTCCTGTCACTCGCGAGACATAGGAATTGCTTGTCCTTACTTATGTTGGAATCATAAGGATTGACGGGCGGGATGATAGATGTAGATCTCCCGTCCGTGTATGATAATTGATTTAAGGTCGAAACGTGTGGTTGAGTGTGTCAAGTTTTTGAACGTACCACATGCATGCCGGTATATGGGAGCCGGTAAGCCCGGTACCAGATTGAAGCAGCTAGGGCCGATAGCCATCTCTCCTTGGAAACTTTGTTTTCCCTTGCCGTACACTCGTGGATGTATGCGTGATGCTGTGAGTGAAGCAGTAAACCTTCATCCTAAGGAAGTGGACCCGGTTCCGAATTGTGGATCGATGGGAAAGGTTGGGAAATGCTTGTACCTTTTATCGCAAGCAGAGTATCCGTGTGTGTTGGGTTTCCCCTGGCCAGGTAGCACAAACTCGGTTCGAACTGTCCGCTTCTCGCGGTTAATGAGACTGCTTGACCGCCCTGCTACATTGAGTAATAAGTGAAAGTTTGAGATTGATAAACTTGTTCCATGAATTAATTTGTATTGCGCCACTTGTATGCTTAGAGAGGATGCTAATCTAGAATGGTTAAATTACTAGAATATGATGCTAAAACTTGAAAGCAAGGATCTACCTTTAGTTGCTTTTTGGCAAACAAACCCACCAGCCAAAAGCCTCTCATTGTCTAGATGTCGGTGATGTAGTTTTCACCCGACGGGTAAGCCTTGCTGAGTATTAGTATACTCAGCCTTGCTTGTGGCAATATTTTTACAGGTATCATTCTGGATGTGGATGCTATGACTTGGCCTGCCCAGGTTCCACCTGGCTGGCACATCGAATGGGTCCCGTCCTCTGGCGAGGATCGGGAGGAGTAGCTCCGTGGCAGGCTTCATCACGGAGTTACTTGTTCAGTCGTTAGATTATTTTACTTCCGCTGCTTTGAACTTTTAAATTTCAGTTGTTGAACTTTTAAATTCCGCTGCAAAACTTGTGTACTCTGATTTTAAATTTGAACTTGGTTTGTAATAACTATGTTACCTATGTGTGTAATTTAATTTGTGGAATGTTGTAATCTCTGGAACTCACCTTCGTGTGGGCCTGCTGCTGTTACGATCTAGTTAAGTACGTGGTTTAATCGGGTTTAATCCGACGGCGCTCCAGCTTATTCCGGATTAAGTGCCTGACTACGTGATTAGTGGTCCAAGGGTACTTAACTTGGAATAATTTCGGAGTGGTCCGCCACACATGTGTAGTAGTGTGAATCAGTCTCCACTTCCAATAATGCAGGTTGGTTGTTTGGGTCGAAAAGAAGAATGCCAAATAGGCAAAGCAATAGCAAGATATTTTCTTCTAAATGTACATGAGCGACAGTAAGCTGCAGTCCAGCTTTTCCTTTTTATTTTGTATGCACTCAAGAATTTCATATATTAGAATTGATGACTTTATTTGTGCTTTACATCTTTCAAAGTTGTGAGCACAGACAAAGTTATGAAAGCGTTGATAGCCGACTGCAGCTTACTGTCCTCAACATGTTTACTTGAATTTCGATTGTTTTCTCCTTAGTTTTTTTAAGCTGCGCTATATTACTGAAGAGGTCTATTTCCACTGTATAGCTTAGTTTGTTATTGCCAAGTGGACGTCATGGATTCAACTAAGATAGCATAGTTGTTTTATTCTCATAAGCCTATCCAATATAGGAAAATATAGTTGTTTTTATACATTTTGCTAAATATGGCCTTACTCTTCTCCGACTATATGCATTGCGCCCACAAATTTGTGTGCTGGCACTATTCTTACAATCAGTGGTGAAGCTAGTTAATTTGTACGCCTAGGTCCACTGTGTAATAAGCGACTAAATTAAGCATCCCATCGGTGGTGCCAGTTGAGCCTCGGATACCGGACATCTGCGCTCATGTACCATCGAATGAGTCGGTGGTAACCACATAGAAATATCTTTATTTTCCTTCAGCATCGACTGATTTGGTGCCCTACTGCTTGTCACCACCGAATTGATCGGTGCATTACAATGTCGAACTACATATTACACGTACTTTTACTGATTGATTCGGTGCCATCCATTTGGCAATGCCAAATCGATTGGTGCCACTGCATTTTCTGTCGAATGAGTTGGTGCCTCTGCCTTCTGTGGTTTCTTCATGGGTCTTTTATCCAATCTTCTTTTCTGTCACTTGGATGTGCTAGAATATTTTTGTATATTTTTGCCTGTATCGAGATAGTACTACATTGTACCTCTTCTCAGAGTGCTCGACAACATGCTTTGTCTGGCCTGTTAGTCTCAATGGATTATCAATATCACAAACAGTGCCCTAGAGCCATTTTTCTTACACAGACCTAATAGTCCAGAATGTGACGCTTTCTGCCCTTACATGTGGATATCTCAAAGCTCGTAACGGATGCAAGCAACTGCATTGACTGCCACCTCAACGTGCTCACATTCATCAAGACGGTTCCACTAGCTAGTGGTAATCCCATGGTCTATAACAGGAGTAGTTCTTGTTTTATGGGAAAGATATTTTTTCTTTATTTATGCTAGTGTAGCCTCCCCTTAACTCAATGCACATCTCCTAATAAAAACGCTATCTGTGTATATGCTTTATTACTTTTTGAAAGACACTTTGTGCAAAATTTTGAATTTATGATTACCGACACGTTGGCAGCGACTCACTGCGCTGCTTTAGTTTCCTACATATTGACTGGATACTTTGCTAGGAAAGCAACCGCTGGTGATCTCCAGCACTGGAGACTGGAGAGTACTTAACTCCTTGTTGTCATTCATCTTTTTCCGTATCCCAACATATCTCCAAGACTCCAAACACTTGTGTTGAAATGGACGCCAAGAAGCCTTATGTTGTAGCAATCCTCATACAAGTCATCTCGACCGGCATGTTTGTCGTCCTCAAGGCGACCTTCGACCAGGGCTTTAATACGTTCGTCTTCACCTTCTACGGCCAGGCAGCAGCATCTGTTTTGCTGGTCCTTATTGCAGTTTCTCGTGAAAGGTAAGTGATTCACTAATTACCCATTACACTATGACTACTTCAAGGAAAGAATGACACATCACCAGTTATGTTCTCAAAACTTATTTTCTACATAATTGGCAGGAAAAGTATGTGTTCTATGTCATTTCGGTTGCTGTTCAAGCTTTTTTTATGTGCCTTAATAGGGTACGTATGTCGCAATACACTGCCATCTTCAAGTTAATTATGACGGTATATGTATCCTTGTGCATAGATCTTGTTGAGTGCTACCTTTGTTTCGCGCTTGAGAAAAAATGATAATAAATTGCGAAAAAAGGGAACTTCCTTGTAGGATTATATATGTTGTTTCAAGACGTACATAATTATTGTCGTTTATTTATTGCAGAAATACATTTGCCATAAATACGTTGAATGTAGCACTGAGGTTCACATCAGCAACCGTGCAATCTGCAATAAGCAATTCCAAACCTGTGTCCACCTTCTGCTTGGCCCTGCTATTAAGGTACACAATACTACGGGAAGGCCTACGTAAGTATTGACATATATTCAAGCTGCCTTCTTGACTAGCAAATGAACTGCATATGCTTGGGCAGGATGGAGGCTGTAAATCTGAAAAGCCCATACGGTGTGGCCAAGGTAACCGGTGTAGCACTCTGCTTCGCAGGAGTTTTGGTCATCGCCTTCTTTACTGGGCCAGCATTCAGTCCTGTAAACCATCACCGTGCCTTCCATACTGATCATGCTTACTCTGCTACGGGGCACGGGACATGGATCAAAGGGACGTTTCTCAAGGTCTTCGGTGACATGGCATGGTCCCTGTGGATCGTTTTCCAGGTCTGTTCATGATTGGTACATCATATGTGTACTAGCTACAATTTAATTACAAATGGTATTTATATTGTATTCTAAGCTTTGTGACGTCACATATGGTTCAGAAATTTTAATTCCATCCCATCATCTATGTTGTTAGTTCCTTCATGATGTACTCATCCATTATATATGTAATTACATTCAGGCAGTGCTGCTGAAGGAATTCCCAAACAAGATGCTGGTGACTGTGACGCAGTGCGTTTTCAGCACAGCGCAGACGTTCATTGTGGCAGTTGTGGCCGAGAGGGACATTAAAAGTTGGAAGCTTGGGCTAGACATCAGCTTGCTCGCCGTCTTATACACAGTAACTATCATCAACTTCCTTCAATTGTTCTCTTTGACAAGAACTAGCAAGTCTTAATTGCACTCTGGAATAAAATATCATAAAAATGAACGAACCGCGATGACGTCCTTCTTCCCGGGCTGATTAAAACTATTGGTCAGGGACTTGCCGTTTCTGGGTTATCCTACTTTTTGCAAGTATGGTGCATGGAGATGAAAGGTCCTGTCTTCTTCGCTGTGTGGATGCCGCTTGGCTTTATCGTCACAATGTTTTGTTCGTCCTTCTTCTTGGGAGAGATTATTCACCTTGGAAGGTAACAACTAAATGGAACTATTAGAATGCAAGGAGTTGTATTGATCGTTCATGATAATGAATATCTGGAACCATGACCCACCATCTTTTTTTCCCCCTTAACGACAGCATCTTGGGCGGAAATCTTCTGGTTGGAGGACTTTACAGTGTGCTTTGGGCTAAAAGCAAGGAGACTGTAGATGAACCAGCATGTAAATGTAGTGAGGTGAATACGATGGAAAGTACCCAAGATAGGAAAGAACATATAAAACCCAGGGAGAATCAGGAGAAGGGTAGGGAAGAGAACGTGGAAGAAACATTAACCTATGGAGTCCAACAAGTGATCTAATGGCCTGATCTAGCTCTTGATATGTGTGTGTGCGCGCGTGCGCGCGCGTGTGTGTAATCGGTATGGTGTATCGTACTGTTTGACATGCTCTCATACATGGCAGCTTGGAGTACTATGTTGTTTACTATGTTCAGACATTCCATTCTGTTGGACCGAACAGGGCGACCAGAGGGGGGGTGAATGGGAGCCGATAAAAATTCTCCAATGAGAACTCAGCCTATATCCTGATTTGCACCCGAAGCACCTCTCTTCTAATCGCCAAGGTGACACGAGTCAACTAGTGACTAGCTCACCCTAGGAACGACTAGGTAAATTACACAGCAATGTAAGTTACTCGGATTAATGCGGGAACAATTGAAAGAACAAAGCTCGACTCAATCATGCAATATAATCAAGCTCACTGATACATCATTAAGTTAACCAGATCATACGACCTTCAGATTTGCAAACAAATAATATTCTAGCACGTGCAATGATTAGCTCTTGTAGCCTGAAAGTGACACTTCCAAGGAATTGGTGAGCAACGCACCTGCACTTATCAAATTTGAATCTGCTTGTTGCTGCGTGTGCACGTGGGCCTGCTGGTGTGCGTGAGCAGGGCCTGCTCGCTGTGACCTGGGCTGGTGTAGCACCGATGGGCAGACAGCCGCGTCGAGTGGACTGCGCTGCCGGCCTGCGTAGAGCTGCTGCTGCCCGCAAGTGTGTGCTTGGATGCGCTGCTGGGCCGACTGCTGCTCGTGCGCTCACAGCACCGCACCGGCCTGGTGCGCTCGCCTGCCTTGCGCGCGTGCCGAACGAGCTGCTCGCTGACCGAGCGGGCCGCGTTCTCCTCCGAAGTCCCCGACCTGTTCGAACAGACAGAACAGAAACAAAGGAAGAACAGGGCGCATCTACAAACCCAAATTAGTTTCTCAACAAGCAACGATTCGACGAGCAAAACAGGCCATTGCGACGCGTCCTCATGAGTCAACAGATCCAAGAAAAAGATCCTAAAAAGATCAAGTAACCATGACGAATTTTGGGAAAAGGTGAAACCCTAGCAATGAGACCAGACAAACGAAATCTCCAAAATCACGATGTTTGAGTGGGGGATTAGCTAAGCAGATGTTTGAAATGAGATCTCAGATGGACTAGCAAGAAATCCCCAAACAAAATCCGTCCGAAAAAGGCACCGGAATCGACGAATGAAAATACTCAGAACTCAACCGAAAATAAAGAGAAACGGGAGACGAGACACTTCCATCAGACAGAGGAATTGAACATTAGAACACTGAGTTTACAAGATTCTTAGGCTAGGAAACCTCCCTCATCCTCCTTCTTTTAGTAGGAATTAAAAGAGCACAAGAAATCACTCTCTTCTCTCTCTAATCCCCTCTCATTCAGCTCACCCTAGCCTAGTCACGGTGGAGAAAAATGGTGAAAGATGTGAGATGAAAATATCAGCCCCCTGGTCTTTATATGGACAGATGGCCTCATGACCAATTTGCCCCTACGACTACAACTACGGTACATACCCCTCAGGGGCAAAACGGTCCACATTTTTGTAGGAGCATCGGACGGACACGCCGCTCTCACGACTTTGCTTCGTCTCGGCGCAAGCTTCGCGATGGCGCCACGTGCCCTCCATTCCGGACACCGGCCGCACCGAGTCCGCCCCCGGTTTTGAGGCCCAAACTAGGAAACCCGCCTACCTGGTGGTTTTGATGCCCAAACCACCCAAACCGTCCATCTCCGCGTAGCCGCCACGCGATCTCGCCGATGTCGACGCGTGTCCGACCTCCGCCGAGCCTTGACGCCTTCAAATCTTTCGCGCTCCCGCCACACAGGCCGCCTACTCGACTTGCCATCGCCTTTCTTGTCCGACTTGGCCGACGCCGTCTTCATCCATCTCCCATGCTTCCTTGCTAGTCCATGCACCATGCGAGTCGCCCATGACTCCGCCCGGTCTCTTCGGGTTCGTCGGCCCAAGTCTACTCGCGTTCATCCTCAAACTTTTCACTTGGCCTTCACCTCGCACCGGGACCGCCATGTCGCACTCTGCACCTGCACTTCACAAGCCAAGGCAAGCATCAACACACAACAGTTGTCGATCACTCATCATCCCAGGGTGACCACCATTGGTCCTCACATTCCGATATACATAGACTAAGTCCTTGTCCAACGAGGAGCTATAAGGTAGCTTTTAAATTGTTTAATCGTTCAATAGTACCAAAACAGAACACAGTGTTGGCTTTTTGCTAGCTCTAAGCTAGCTCATAGAATTTTCTATTCGCAGCGAATAGAAAATTCTATGAGCTAGCTTAGAGCTAGCAAAAAAGCCAACCCAGTGTATTATTTTGATACGGTTTTGATATTGTTTAACAATTAAACAATTAAGAGCTAGCTTATAGTTCATTGTTGGAGGAGGCCTAAGTATTCTGGTATATATCCTCATGGATCGTACTCCTTTCTCTTTAATGTTGAAATAACATTGCCAAAGCTGGCCAAAACTGTCCATGTTTCAACGCCAATCTGTTCGACACCTTGTACTGCCATTGTGGTGTCAATGCATTGTGTCAGAGTCTTCTTGATGATATACATGGTAGACACAGGCTGGTTAAATCGATATTAAAATAATGGGCCATGCGATTGTCATGCTTGGATGATGCTACTATTTGTCTTGATGTTTGACTAAGGGAGTAGTCCTTTTTTTTTATTGACAGCAATAATGATACATCCACCATAATCAATGCTGCCTAGGAAAAGTATCTTTTGCTACTTCACTAAATATAACTGCATTCAATAAATTATGCTCTGCGAGAGATTCGTTAGGTTTTCCGAAAGTTGACTGCCGAGCTAATTTATTCATGGGGACTACAAATGAGTACTTTGGCTAAGTTGGCGAGTCATGGAAAAGCTCGTTGCATTAGGAAGCTTCTTCTACGTTATGATACAACGGTCAAAGGATTTATTTTCGAGATGCTAATGATCACTTAGAGTCTTACATTCACAGAGGTAGAGACACACCTTTTGTGAATTGAAGATAGATAGCAATAGATCATCTTCCCTTACGTCTTTTGGTTCGAGCCTTCCTAGCTCTTGATATTCCTAATAAACTTGCTTTAGTTGTTCCTACCCATGCTCTATGTTCGTGTGGATATGTATCATTTCAAAAATAATTTTCTATATATGTCTCACTGTGGTAAAACTTGAAGCTGGAGTTTCTATATGCTGGCAGCAGCTCAGTAAGAACCCGATTTAATTCCCTCTGTCACTAGCCGCATTGCTAGATAACCATCATATGCCACGAAATGCATTGTAACGACAAAAAATCGGTTGCAACAGATAGATGTTATTGCCACTATTTTAAAAAATGGTTACAGTATGTGTAAAATATTGCCACAAATATCTTGCGTTGCAATAATCTTTGCTTCATTTCATTAGGTGTTACTGTCACCATTTTCAGAATGATATTTAAAAGACTCACATAGGAGTTGGATACACGGAGGAAGCAACTCACTAACCTTTATTTAATTTCCTACTTCTAACAGCTGCTTTGGGAACCAATGCGTTGGTGACTTGGTGGCCTCCAGCACAACAGAGTACTCTCCCTCGGTCGCCTTCTTTCGCTTTCTGCCCTTCTTTCATAACATCCTTTTACATATACCTCTCCCTTCATTGTCCTTTGTGTCCCCAATAAGAATATGTATGTTGAGATGAACTCCAAGAAGCCTTATGTGGTAGCGCTCATCATACAAGTCATCAATGCCGGCATGTTTGTCATCCTCAAGGCAGCTTTCAACCGGGGGTTAAATACCTTTGTCTTCAACTTCTACTGCCAGGCAGCAGCATCCGTCTTGTTGCTGCCTATTGCATTTTTCCGTGAAAGGTAAACACATAATCAAGTAATTCATTCATAACCCAATAGTTATTAAAACTTTGTTGCAAAGAAATTAATCACATGCTCACTAATCATACACATAATTGTTTTCCACAACTAGTTTGTGATCCTTATGCCTGCTGAGTTTATTTCTAATTCTTTGTATTTTACAGGAAAAATATGAGTTTTATGACCTTTGGGTTGCTGTTCAAGCTTTTCTTATTTGCCTTAATCGGGTATGACTGACATGTTGTTCTATCATCTTCAAGTTCAGATTAACCATTTCTCAGTTTAAAGATATAAGCGACTTTAACTATATAAATAGGCTGTGCATGCTATGCATATAAGTGTTGTTTACTACAGACATGTTGAGCATAGTATTTTGATTCTAATGAATGTGGCAAAAAACCAAAACTGTATAGTTCAGAAAAGGGTCCCTGGTGGCCTAACTATTCCGGAGATGTATATATAGTTTGCACTGAGATAACTGTTTCTTATTTTTTTCAGAAATACATTGGGCATAAATCTGATAAATGTAGCACTGAGGTTCACATCTGCCACTGCGCAATCTGCGATAAGCAATTCCAAACCTGTTATCACATTCTGCTTTGCCTTGCTATTAAGGTATACATGTATTATAATACTGCCGACAAAATCAGCAAACAAATGTTCATATTAGTTATTAATTGCATGGTGTGCAGGATGGAGTCTGTAAAGTTAAGCAGTCCATATGGAATAGCCAAGGTAACCGGTGTAATGCTCTGCTTTGCTGGAGTTTTGGTGATCGCACTCTTTGCTGGTCCGTCTTTAAGCCCAGTAAATCACCATGCCTTGCATGCTAATCACACTTCTTCAAATCCAATGGGGCGGGTGACATGGATCAAAGGGACATTCCTCAAGCTCATCGGTGACATGATAAGGTGTATGTGGATAATCGGCCAGGTCTGTTCGTCGCTAATGATACATGCCTGGTAGAAATAATTACAAGACAAATATATAAAGATATTATGAAGTTAATGCAGTTTTCATATTCGGGTGCAGGCTGCGTTGTTGAAGGAGTACCCAAACAAGATGCTTGTGACTGTGACTCTGTGTTTTTAGCACATTCCAGTCGTTAGTTGTGGCAGCTGTGGCCGAGAGGGACATGTCAAGGTGGAAGTTGGGGCTAGATGTCAGCTTGCTTGCCATCATATACACGGTAATAAGGACAGCCTTTTCCTTCACTGTTGTCAGTGAATTAATTAGTTTCAGTCCTGTTGGAAATTGGAATACATGCTAGTTGCTAGAAACTGTACTCTATAAAATTAATTTTGTTGCCATAACTGTCTCCAAAAGGATGAACAACAGCCTTGGCTTGATTATGTAACCATAGAGAAACTGCAGGCCTGCAACTTTGATTACTTCAGAAAAAAATTAGGAAATTAATAATCTGCTCTGCTTGCTTCGTGGCTAAACCAAACCGAACGGTCAGGGATTCTTAGTTACTGGGGTAAGCAACTACCTGCAAGTATGGTGCCTGGAGGTGAAAGGCCCCGTCTTTGTCGCTGCCTGGTTCCCTCTTTGTTTTGTCTTCACATTGTTCTGCTCCTCCTCCTTCCTTGGGGAAATTGTTCGCTTGGGAAGGTAACTAATAGGAACACTTACTATTAATATTCATCAATGGACAGATATGGAACCATTAATATTCTCCTATACTTTTCTTACTGGCAGTATTTTAGGTGGAATCCTTCTTGTTGGAGGACTTTACAGTATGCTTTGGGCTAAAAGCAAGGAGACCATGATTGAACCATGCAGTGAGGTAAAAACGATGTTTAGCGCACAGGATGAGAAAGAAGAGACGAAACCTGAGGAGAATAACAATCATAGGAAAAAGCAGGAGGATGAGGTATCAGCATATGCAGTTGAACAAGTGTGATCGATTCGTCTGATCAAGGCTAGCTCTTGCTTCTGCAAAACCTAGCATATGTATATATGTATCTAAAATGACTATGAATTTGAAATTTTAAAGCCTACCTTTACATATTGTTATTGACTTTTCATATCATGGTATTATCACATACCATATACAAATAAAATTATCGCATATTATACATCATCCTAAACCTCTTGGATGATTTGCATAATTCATATGGAATAGTGGTATTTCATATCCTGCAAGAACGTGCTTATTATTGCTATTGGCTAGCATCGCTAAAAAAAATAATTTGTATGATTTTTTTTGGCACAGCAACAAACAAAAATTCATGGTGAAGTTAATATAACTTTGAGGGAAACTGAAAGGTCATAGGGCACAACAAAATATGATTTATGCTTTGCAAAAATATTAGGAATCACTAACATTAGACAAAACATGCATCTCACTCAACCTATATGCTCCTGTATGGATTAATAATTTTAAGAGACATAATTATTAAAAATTAAAAATAAATGTGGACCTTGTATTGTATCCAATAAAAGGTTGCTTATTTGATGCTCCCTTTTTTTCATATTCTAACACAATAACGACATTTGTTTCAATATCCGAATGTGATACACAATTTTTTTTTAGCAATGGCACTATATAATTCTTCCATGACTATTCACAAATTTTTCACACCTTCAATTTTTTTATTTTAGGATGTGATTGAACAAACAACTAATTCAATGATGATTTTTATTAATTTCTATGCCTTTTCCAATATTAATGAATGAATATTTTTTCTAACTTAAAACAAGTTAGTTATGTATTTTAGAGATTAAACCAGATTTTATTAGTTTTAGAAAATACATGTATATGCAAAAGCATCATTGAAACAAGGTAGAAGGGCAATTTGTCTGGTGTTAGTAGTTTAATGGTCAAAGATATCAGATTTACAAGTTCGATGGCCAAAATAAACTGTGGCAATAGTTCCATGGCCAAAACAAACTGTGGCAAAAATTTTCTTCCTAATTCTCCAATCAACATGTAGCAACCACTTGGAGCTGCTGGACAGGGGTCCATAATCATTTCAGGAAGACGTGGGAGCAAGTATAGTATTCCAAATGGGCGGCTCGGCCCTAGCTCGAATGTCATACCCAATTTTGGAAAGAAAACCGAGTACATCTCATATGTGCACCAGGATCAAATTGCACACATATGATAGACAGTGAGTGAATAACAGAAACAGTACTCAAACGAATATTTGATAAGTAAAGTATTTATTACACTCACGACTAAGGCACGAGGGCCAAATTAAACTGGTTCACACGATAACTAAAGTCGATAACTCCAAAAGCACTCCCCAGGCATCTGACTGGTGGAACACACGCCTAGAACTCATCAATATCGCTAAGGTACTCTGCTCCATTATTACCTTGTGATCCAATATAAGCAAGGATGAGTACACTTATGGTTGGTACTCAACAAGTGAGGGAAATATGCAAGCTATCAAGGAGAGGCTTGGTTTATAGCGGTCAGCATTTTAGTTGGTCAAGTTTTATTAACAAGCAACTATTTACTATAATATAAGTATATACCAACCCATATATTAGCATAAAGTAAACCATGAACATAACCAATAACATATGCATGCACAATTTTGATTTCATATTCTGATAGATTAATCACGTGAGGGTCCAGGCCGTTCATGACCGCGAACATGGCTGTTATAACAGTTTTACACTCTGCAGAGGTTGTACACTTTCACCACAATTTGCGTAAAAGCTCCGAAGAACTTTAGACCCAACCACACTCTGCTGATCAGGCACGTACCACACTTCCAAGGTGTGACTGCATAGGGACGCTACGAGGCGTTTACAAAGATTCTCTAGTTAGAAACAATCCGCTAAGGTTTCCGGATCGGAAGCAGGCATAACCCTCCTGAACGGGTATAGCTCTTAGCTAAGCCCACTTCCCGAGAGAACCGAGCTATACACCGTCAACCGCCACCCCCCATGCCCTTTCGGTAAGATCATTCCTAACCAAGGTTTCTAATTAATTAGCCAAGACCAGAGCCATGTAGTATTGTGGTTGTACGGTTAATCCTGGGTGGTTCTCCATGTTCCGATTAGCATGGTGCTCTTGTATTAACATAACAAGATATAACAATAAGGATATTCATCAATGTTGGATAGAACCCATCATGAACCAAGGTTAAGCATCTAGCATAGCTACCCAACATAAAAGTAAACCCGGTGTATCAAGGCTTAGGTGTAAAAGACTAGTCATCCTTACATAGGACCCATCAAATTAATGCAACGCGAACATGAAGATAAACTTTATTGTCATGCAATGTGTATGGGTTCAAAAGAGTATGCTGAGGGAGAAATCCACTTGCCTTCCTCAAAGTACTACGGTGGCTCCTCCTCGTAGACTTGATCTTGATCTCCCTCGAACGGACCGTTCTCTATACGATTCGCACAAGCATTCAATCAATAAAAGCAAAACAATACACCATACAACTTTTAAAGACGCAAAGACGTGTCTAGAATTACTCTTGATGAAGAGACGATCACGTCAGCGCAAAGATCACTCAAAACGGATTTAAAACGGTCAAACTATGGCTAAAACAAGGTTTAGGGGCTACTTTGAACTAAATCTAACTTTCCAGGGACTTAAACAGAAGAAACCAGGGACCTAAAACGTAATTTTGTATAAAAACAGAAGGAATTTTGAGTAAAAAGACCATAGAGGACGGCGGGTTTGAAATCTAAAGAAGACAGGCGCTAAACTAGAAGAAACAGGACCTAAATCTAATTATTTTTGAACTAGGCAGGACTGCGGGTTGATTTCTAGAAAGGGGAAGGGCTCTTTTGCAAAAATGCCACGGCTGACTCTGTTGACCGGTATGAGGTTAGATTAGATCTAATCTTAACCGTCGGATTTTGATCTGGCGGCTGGAATTGAAGGGGCGACTCCGGCGACCTGGGACGACGGCGCGCGGCGGCGCTTCACCGAGAGCTCGCCGGAGTTGGGCGAAACTAGGGCTAGAGAGCTCGGTTTTCTACGATTTGAGGCTTGGGAGCTAGCTGGGGATGTGGGGAGTCGGTTTTGGTGGTTCTCGACGAGAGTTGCGCAACCAAGGAAGCTCGCGACGACGAGCGGTGGCTCGGTTGCGACGGCGAGCTCACGCAAGCGCGAGGAAGCAAGAGAGAGAGGAGAAACGGGCTCGGCGAGTTCCCTACATTCACACGAACCTTGGCGACGAGGTTGAAGCGGCTAGAAGGTGCTTGGAAGCTCGAATCGAGGTGGCGGCTTAGGCTAGGGTTTGCGGCGGCGCAAGCTATGGTGGCGGCGGAAGCTGCGGGTTGAGAGACAAGGGAGCTCGGGCGGCGCCTTATAAAGGCCCGAAGAACCAAGACTTGCACGCCAAGAAGCGAGGCGGCGGCGTATGGCGCTCGGACTCGCCATCGAGTCCCGCTCGCATACGGCGCAAGGTAGGCGATGACAGCCCGGGCCCATGCGTCAGCGAGAGAAAGAGAAAAGGAAAGGGAGAGCAGCTGGGCCGGCTTCTGCGCGAGCGAATTGGGCCGGGAGAGGAGATTGCGCCGGCTGCTCGCGGGTTGGGCTAGGAGAAAGGAGTTGGGCTAGGCTAGAAAAGAGAGGGAGAGAAGAGAAGGTTTGACTCTAATTTAAATGTTATTTAAATATTTAAGAGCCAAGATTTGAATTTGCAATTTAATATTTCCTAAAACAATAAAAACTAAGAAAAATTGGTTGCCTATATTAATTTTATTGTGATGAAAAAATTAGGGTGTTACACCGAAGAAGCACAGCACTATCAGGCCCGACCCTATCAGGCACGATGGCATCATCGTGCCATGCCGTTTCGTGACGTCGTGCCTAACTAGCGGCCCAGACACGACACTAAAGCTATTTTTTGTGTCGCGCCGGCACTAAGCACGACGAGCACGAAATCTAGGCACGATACTAACAGGCACTAACATGAAAACCATTCACCAAATTAGGAGATAACCAATTTTTATCACAGCATATCAAATTCACCAGATCAGAGACAAGAAGAAACACTCAATTTTCAAAAGTTTGAGCTGGTAGAGCTTCTTGAAGTCGTTCCAAGCTTTGGAGGTAAGCTTCCGTTTCCTCCTGCCACCGCCTATAGGAGGGACGGCGACGGAGGTGGGGTCAGGGTCACCCGGGCCGATGGTGGGTCCGCCATCGCCATCACCATCACCGACCTCGATTGGAACACGAGCAGAGCCAAAGAGCTCTTCCCGATCTGCTTCGAGGTCACTCTCGTCATCGCCACGCAGGCCTTGCATACGAAGGTCCTTAACAGGATATTCTGAATAGGTTAAATCATCCTTCACACTGAGTTCTTCTAACTGCAATTGTTCCTCTGGTACCCGTAAGCACTTCTTCGATTGTGGCACATGAAACACATCATGAACATCCGACAACTGAGCTGGCAACTCTAACTGATAAGCTACCTCACCCTTCCTTTCTAGTACCTTGAAAGGGCCAATGAAACGAGGTGATAACTTTCCTTTGACTTTGAATCTGCGAAGACCCCTGATAGGTGATACTTTGAGATACACAAAATCTCCAACTTCGAAGACCAATTCTCTCCTTCGTGTGTCAGCATAACTTTTCTGCCTAGACTGGGCAGTCCTGAGATTCTCCCTGATTAACTGTACCTTCTTCTCTGCATCCTGAAGAACTTCAGGTCCAAATACTTTACTTTCCCCAGTCTGGCTCCAGTACAATGGTGTTCTGTACTTCCTTCCATACAACGCTTCAAAAGGTGACATCTTAAGGCTAGCTTGATAGCTATTATTGTAGGAGAATTATGCATATGGCAAACTCTTATCCCAACTACGACCGTGTTTTAAAGAACACGCTTGAAGCATATCCTCCAGAATTTGATTAGTCCTCTCAGTCTGTCCATCTGTCTGTGGGTGATAAGCAGAACTGAAGTTGAGTTGTGTACCCATTATCTCATGTACCTTCTGCCAGAATCGTGGTGTGAACTGAGTACCTCGGTCAGACACTATTTTCTTCGGAACTCCATGTAGACACACAATCCTGGACATATACAGCTCTGCTAGCTTAGCACTTGTATAAGTTGTGTTGACTGGTATGAAATGAGCAGACTTCGTCAACCTATCCACAATAACCCATATGGAGTCATGACCATCACGAGTACGAGGTAACCCGACTATGAAGTCCATACCAATTTCTTCCCACTTCCACTCTGGTACTCTCAATGGTTGGAGCAAACCTGCTGGACGCTGTTGTTCGGCTTTAATCTTCTGGCAGACATCACACAAAGCCACATAAGTAGCAACATCCTTCTTCAAACCATACCACCAATATTTCTCTTTCAAATCTTGATACATCTTAGTACTTCCTGGATGAATGGAATAAGGTGAATCATGCGCTTCCTTCAATATAAGTTCTCGAAGCCTATCATTCTCCAGAACACATATTCTATTTCTGAACCACACTGTTCCCTGTACATCCTCAGTGAAATGCTCAGTTTTTCCCAAATGGATCAAAGCTCTGAATTCCTCGATCTTCGGATCTTCTAACTGTCCCTTCCTGATTTCTTGCTCTAATGTTGACTCTACTTCTATGGTCACAGCTTCTGAATGAGCACAGATACCCAAATTAAGTCGTTCCATCTCCCAACATAATTCTTGTGATATCAGTCTCCCACTGACCGAGTTGACTTGACTCTTGCGACTTAGAGCATCTGCAACAACGTTGGCCTTCCTAGGATGATACTGAATATCCACATCAAAATCGTTGATTAATTCTAGCCATCTGTGTTGTCTCAAGTTGAGATCCTTCTGGGTGAAGATATACTTTAAACTCTTATGATCAGTGAAAACTCGACACCGTTTTCCAACCATGTAGTGCCTCCAAATCTTCAATGCATGAACAACTGCTGCTAACTCTAGATCATGAGTGGGATAATTCTTCTCATGTTTTCTCAACTGTCTAGAAGCATAAGCCACGACTCTGCCTTCTTGCATCAACACACATCCGAGTCCTACGTGTGAAGCATCACAGTACACGTCGAACCCCCTTTGAATATCAGGCATCACTAACACCGGAGCAGTGGTCAATTTCTTCCTTAACTCCTCAAAACTCTGTTGAGAAGCAGCATCCCACTTGAATTTTCGTCCCTTCTCTAACAACAAAGTCATGGGTTTAGCAATTTTGGAGAAACCTTCAATAAATCTACTATAATACCCTGCCAATCCGAGAAAACTTCTGATTTCTGCAACACTCTGAGGTGGCTTCCAATTCAACACATCCTGCACTTTACTCGGATCTACCATGATTCCACCATCTGTTATGACATGCCCAAGAAAAGAAACTTCTTTCAACTAGAACTAACATTTACTGAACTTGGCATACAACTGGTGCTCCCGTAGCTTCTGTAATACTAGTCTCAAATGCTTCTCATGCTCTTCCTCATTCTTGGAGAACACCATGATATCATCAATGAATACCACCACAAACTTGTCAAGGTACTCCATGAATACCTTGTTCATTAGATACATAAAGTTTGTAGGTGCGTTTGTCAAATCAAACGACATCACGAGATACTCATAAAGACCATATCTACAAGTGAACGCAGTTTTAGGAATATCCTCCTTCCGAATCTTCACTTGATGATAGCCTGAACGCAAATCAATCTTGGAGAAAACTTTTGCACCTCTCATCTGGTCGAACAGATCTTCAATTCTAGGAAGCGGATACATATTCTTGATAGTCACCTCATTAAGAGCTATGTAATCAACACACATTCTTCTAGTACCATCTTTCTTATCAACAAATATAACAGGGGCTCCCCATGGAGACGAACTAGGCCGAATATAACCCTAAGCTAAAAGTTCATCTATCTGTTTCTTTAATTCTGCTAAATCTTTAACATCCATTCTATATGCTCTTTTTGAAATAAGTGCAGTACCAGGTACAAGCTCAATGATGAACTCAAAGTCTCGTTCAGGCGGCATACCTGGTAAATCAACAGGAAAGACATCCGGAAATTCACACACGACCTTGATATTCTCCAGTGACTTTCCTTTCAACTGATTGATTGTTGCTTCTTTTCGAACAACTGGACTCATCTGGAACTCCATTCGGTCTCCTTGTGGACTCGTGAATAACACTGACTTCTTGGCACACTGAATAACTCCATCATGAGCTCCCAACCAATCCATTCCAAGTATCACATCAATTCCCTCGGACTTCAAAACCACTAGATTGGACGGAAATTCTACTCCCATAATATCAAGTCTAACTCGAGGGCACATGTATTTAGCTTTCATTTCACCATTTGGGGAGTTTACTAAAAGCATATTCTTCATGGGTTGCTTAGGTATGTTATGCTCAGACACAAATTGTTCAGTAATAAAGGAATGAGATGCTCCGAAATCAAACAAAATTGTAGCAGGTGCTAAGTTAATTTAGAACATACCGATGACCACGTCATTGGCTTCCTGAGCCGCTTCAGCTGTCACATGGTTGACCTTGCCACGCGCATAGCTCTGCTGGCCCTTGTTGCCCTGAGCTTGGGATGAAGGTTGAGCGGATCTCTGGCCATCACTCCTCTGAGCTTGGGGGTCTGGGGGTTACGCTTGGGGCAATTGTTAGCATAGTGACCCATATCGCCACATTTGAAGCAACCATTGGGTGGTACTGGCGTGACTGGATTGTTGGTCCGTACTGGCGGGGTGCCATTGCCAGAACGATTCTGCTGCTGGTTAGGAGTACGGGGTGCCTGCTGAGGATACCTCTGAACCTGTTGACCAGAACGTTGCATCTATTGTCCCTGTTGGTAATGTCCACCATTACCTCCTGAGCGATTCTGGAAACCTTGTGAAGAGCCGTAGCGAGGACGAGTGTTGCTTGTCTGCCCTGATGACGACGACTGGAACTTCCTCTTCTGCTCACTCAACTCCTTGTGTGTATTCTCACAACCAATGGCCTTGTCTAGCATTGTCTGGAAGTTGGCGAAGGTGTGAGTCTGCAGCTGTTACTTGATAGGCCGAATCAAACCCTTCAAGAAACGACGTTGCCTCTTTGCATCGTCATCCACATCTTCAGGTGCATAGCGGGATAGCTGAGTGAATTTATCCCGATATTCACACACGCTCATGCTTCCTTGCACCAATGCACGAAACTCCTCCTGTTTTAGATCAACCACACCTGCTGGGATGTGGTGTGTGCGGAAAGCATCCTGGAACTGCTGCCATGTGATGGTGTCGGGAGCGTTATTTGCATTCACGTGCGCATCCCACCAATCAGCTGCTGGGCCTCCCAATCTTCCTGAAGCGTACAAGACCTTCTCACGATCAGTGCACTGAGCAATATCTAGCTTCTTTGCAACATTCTTGAGCCAATCATCAGCATCCAATGGATCTGCAGAGTGAGAGTAAGTAGGAGGATGCTGGCTCAGAAACTGCCTGTGTCGGTCCCTGGGTGGCTGGACTGGATCTGGTGGCGGTGGCGGCTGCTGGTTCTGCTGTGCCTACAAATTGGCCACTGTCTGGGTGAGCTGCTGAATGAGTTGCATCTGGGTTGCTAGGAACTGCTGCATTGCGGGTTGGGGCGGTGGTGAAGGTGGTGCTGGATTCTGCTGGTTCACCACGTGAGCACGCCTCTGACTAGGAACGTCTCTACCTCCTCCGGTCCTGGTGTTAAGCATCGGAGTGTTAGACAGATATGATTCAGAGAATGAAAACTCAGATAGATAAGAGTAAAGGAAAGACACTCTACTACGAGAGTATAAAATAGCATTGAAGTTAAGAAGAAAGACAAAGTAGATGAAAGTCAAATATTCATCATCACCCAGATTCTGTCCACCCTAAATATTCATCCATAACTATCAATTCATGCGCCCAAAAATTATACCAAACTTACAGAACAATACTCATAAATCTATGAATCCAACCCAACTGGAATCACCTCAATCGGACCTCTGAAACTCCGTATACAAAATAATCAAGCTGCCTGTGTCAAGCTGGAAAAACAGATTCTGTACCTCATAACTTTTGGTGTGTTTCTCTCGATACAGATTTCCAAAACTTATGGAAAAATCACAGAAAATCACTCATCAAATTCTGAAACTAACCCCACTGGTTTGAGGTCAAACGGATTTGTGTAGCTCCCGAAATCATCAAAACAGTACTGCTGGGTCAGATATCGGCGCGAGCAGATTTCAGCATAAGGGACTAAGATGCCGGGTGCACTTGAGATAGATAAGAAACTAAGAGTAAGATAAAAGCGGAACTGTGAGTGGTCATATAGAGTGGCTTGGTGTAGTTGCCCACTGCCTCTAGCACATCTTCAAGCAAGAGTGGGAAAGCGCCTAGCTCTGTCGTTGAAGTGATCATCTCCAGCTTGGGCTCTTCTTCTTCATCATCCTTTTCATCATCATAGACTTTATCACCCTCATCTTAGGTGCCATCTGGATTCCCTTCAACATCTGGTGTGGATGAAGCAGGATCAGGTACATCTTCATCATTAGATAAGCACACCCACACGGGATCTCCTTGCGCATCATCATCCATCTGTGGTGTAGGAGGGGCTGGCTGTGCTGGGTCAAGCTGGACGTTCTTGGCCATCTAAGCAAAGAGAGAGAACCTTAGAAAATATAATTGAATAGAGGCAAAGGTGACCAAAGAAAAGGAAGAAGTTTAAAGAATTTTAATTAATAAAATAAGACCTCTAAAGAAACTGACTTGGCTTGCTCAAATAAATCCTTACTTCGACCATTCTAACTAGGCTAGCGTGCTACAGTCAGCACGGCTCTGGTACCACTTTGTCATACCCGATTTTAGAAAGAAAACCGAGTACATCTCATATGTGCGCCAGGATCAAATTACACACATATGATAGACAGTGAGTGAATAACAGAAACAGTACTCAAACGAATATTTGATAAGTAAAGTATTTATTACACTCACGACTAAGGCACGAGGGCCAAATTAAACTGGTTCACACGATAACTAAAGTCGATAACTCCAAAAGCACTCCCCAGGCATCTGACTGGTGGAACACACGCCTAGAACTCATCAATATCGCTAAGGTACTCTGCTCCATTATTACCTTGTGATCCAATATAAGCAAGGATGAGTACACTTATGGTTGGTACTCAACAAGTGAGGGAAATATGCAAGCTATCAAGGAGAGGCTTGGTTTATAGCGGTCAGCATTTTAGTTGGTCAAGTTTTATTAACAAGCAACTATTTACTATAATATAAGTATATACCAACCCATATATTAGCATAAAGTAAACCATGAACATAACCAATAACATATGCATGCACAATTTTGATTTCATATTCTGATAGATTAATCACGTGAGGGTCCAGGCCGTTCATGACCGTGAACATGGCTGTTATAACAGTTTTACACTCTGCAGAGGTTGTACACTTTCACCACAATTTGCGTAAAAGCTCCGAAGAACTTTAGACCCAACCACACTCTGCTGATCAGGCACGTACCACACTTCCAAGGTGTGACTGCATAGGGACGCTACGAGGCGTTTACAAAGATTCTCTAGTTAGAAACAATCCGCTAAGGTTTCCGGATCGGAAGCAGGCATAACCCTCCTGAACGGGTATAGCTCTTAGCTAAGCCCACTTCCCGAGAGAACCGAGCTATACACCGTCAACCGCCACCCCCCATGCCCTTTCGGTAAGATCATTCCTAACCAAGGTTTCTAATTAATTAGCCAAGACCAGAGCCATGTAGTATTGTGGTTGTACGGTTAATCCTGGGTGGTTCTCCATGTTCCGATTAGCATGGTGCTCTTGTATTAACATAACAAGATATAACAATAAGGATATTCATCAATGTTGGATAGAACCCATCATGAACCAAGGTTAAGCATCTAGCATAGCTACCCAACATAAAAGTAAACCCGGTGTATCAAGGCTTAGGTGTAAAAGACTAGTCATCCTTACATAGGACCCATCAAATTAATGCAACGCGAACATGAAGATAAACTTTATTGTCATGCAATGTGTATGGGTTCAAAAGAGTATGCTGAGGGAGAAATCCACTTGCCTTCCTCAAAGTACTACGGTGGCTCCTCCTCGTAGACTTGATCTTGATCTCCCTCGAACGGACCGTTCTCTATACGATTCGCACAAGCATTCAATCAATAAAAGCAAAACAATACACCATACAACTTTTAAAGACGCAAAGACGTGTCTAGAATTACTCTTGATGAAGAGACGATCACGTCAGCGCAAAGATCACTCAAAACGGATTTAAAACGGTCAAACTATGGCTAAAACAAGGTTTAGGGGCTACTTTGAACTAAATCTAACTTTCCAGGGACTTAAACAGAAGAAACCAGGGACCTAAAACGTAATTTTGTATAAAAACAGAAGGAATTTTGAGTAAAAAGACCATAGAGGACGGCGGGTTTGAAATCTAAAGAAGACAGGCGCTAAACTAGAAGAAACAGGACCTAAATCTAATTATTTTTGAACTAGACAGGACTGCGGGTTGATTTCTAGAAAGGGGAAGGGCTCTTTTGCAAAAATGCCACGGCTGACTCTGTTGACCGGTATGAGGTTAGATTAGATCTAATCTTAACCGTCGGATTTTGATCTGGCGGCTGGAATTGAAGGGGCGACTCCGGCGACCTGGGACGACGGCGCGCGGCGGCGCTTCACCGAGAGCTCGCCGGAGTTGGGCGAAACTAGGGCTAGAGAGCTCGGTTTTCTACGATTCGAGGCTTGGGAGCTAGCTGGGGATGTGGGGAGTCGGTTTTGGGGGTTCTCGACGAGAGTTGCGCAACCAAGGAAGCTCGCGACGACGAGCGGCGGCTCGGTTGCGACGGCGAGCTCACGCAAGCGCGAGGAAGCAAGAGAGAGAGGAGAAACGGGCTCGGTGAGTTCCCTACCTTCACACGAACCTTGGCGATGAGGTTGAAGCGGCTAGAAGGCGCTTGGAAGCTCGAATCGAGGCGGCGGCTTAGGCTAGGGTTTGCGGCGGCGCAAGCTATGGTGGCGGCGGAAGCTGCGGGTTGAGAGACAAGGGAGCTCGGGCGGCGCCTTATAAAGGCCCGAAGAACCAAGACTTGCACGCCAAGAAGCGACGCGGCGGCGTATGGCGCTCGGACTCGCCATCGAGTCCCGCTCGCATACGGCGAGAGGTAGACGATGACAGCCCGGGCCCATGCGTCAGCGAGAGAAAGAGAAAAGGAAAGGGAGAGCAACTGGGCCGGCTTCTGCGCGAGCGAATTGGGCCGGGAGAGGAGATTGGGCCGGCTGCTCGCGGGTTGGGCTAGGAGAAAGGAGTTGGGCAAGGCTAGAAAAGAGAGGGAGAGAAGAGAAGGTTTGAACTTTAAGTTTAAACATTTGCAAACCTTTTCAAATTCAAAACATTATTCAAAATATATGCAATCAGCATGAATGCAACAAAAACTTATTGACTCTAATTTAAATGTTATTTAAATATTTAAGAGCCAAAATTTGAATTTGCAATTTAATATTTCCTAAAACAATAAAAACTAAGAAAAATTGGTTGCCTATATTAATTTTATTGTGATGACAAAATTAGGGTGTTACACCGAAGAAGCACGGCACTATCAGGCCCGACCCCATCAGGCACGATGGCATCATCGTGTCGTGCCGTTTCGTGACGTCGTGCCTAACTAGCGGCCCAGACACGACACTAAAGCTATTTTTTGTGTCGCGCCGGCACTAAGCACGACGAGCACGAAATCTAGGCACGACACTAACAGGCACTAACATGAAAACCATTCACCAAATCAGCAGATAACCAATTTTCATCACAATATATCAAATTCACCAGATCAGAGACAAGAAGAAACACTCAATTTTCAAAAGTTTGAGCTGGTAGAGCTTCTTGAAGTCGTTCCAAGCTTTGGAGGTAAGCTTCCATTTCCTCCTGCCACCGCATGCTATAGGAGGGACCGCGGCGGAGGTGGGGTCAGGGTCACCCGGGCCAACGGTGGGGCCGCCATCGCCATCACCATCACTAACCTCGATTGGAACACGAGCAGAGCCAAAGAGCTCTTCCCGATCTGCTTCGAGGTCACTCTCGTCATTGCCACGCAGGCCTTGCATACGAAGGTCCTCGTTGATGGAGTGACCCTGCTCCTCGTCCTCACCGTCGCTGGACATCGTTCGAATGGAACACCAGAGCGGTCGAGCCGACCCCCTGGTTCCTCATCGACTGCAACAAGAAAAACAAGTGAACAAAGAGTAGAAGTGGACAAGATCTATGATTAGGGTTAGACAAAGAGTAGAAGTGGACAAGATATATGGTTAGGGTTAGAGGATGAGGTTCTTACTGACGATTCCGGAGCACCAGAGCAATGGTGAGGTCGACGAACCATAGATCCAACCAGGAGATGATGAGAATCGACTGGCAAACTACTGGATCTAGAGCCAGACGAGTTGAATCGAACTCGAGCGCCGTCAAGAGGAGGATGACTGGATGCTAGATCTAGAGCCAGACGAGTTGAATCGAGTTCGAGGCCTCGAGGCCGTCGAGAGGAGACGACTGGACGAGAGAGAGGCACAGGACGGAGGCGACTAGGCGAGGGAGGCGAGGCGACGGGCTAGGGTTTCGCCAGCGCCGTGGGACCGGGCTTATATAGGCCCCCCACAACGGTCAGATCCAACGGTCGAATGACCTGATCCAACGACCGAGAGAAGGGGAGGGGGAAGGAGGCTGCTGGGCTGTAAAAATTAATGGGCCCCCATCGGGTTGAGCCAGCCCGTAGCCCGATCTACCGTGCCTCGGGCTGGGCTAGGGCCGTGCTTTTTAGTGCCGGGCTTTGGGCCGCCCATCGGGCCTGGCTCATTTGGAATTCTATAGGAGAAAGATCATATGGAGGAGGCCAGGGAACCCCTAGGCCGGCCTGGGCCCTTTTTAAGGCCCCATGGTACTCCCCTTTCACAGGTAAGTCACTCACCCGTTTCTTTGTTCTTGTTCGTCAGTTCATTTACTTAGAACCCAAGCAACAACTCCAAAAACTCTGTGCAACCAAATCAGCCCAAAAAATCTTCGAAAATTCACCATAATTTCTAGTTTGCTATCTTCTTTGTATATTGTTTTCCTTGTGGTAAGAGACCCCCGATGTGTTGACATTTGTATTGTGCAGCAATGTATTGTGAAGAGGGGTATTTTGAACCTCTTGGTGGTAAGAGACCCCGGGGAAGGTGGAAGCCAACACGGCGGCAGAGGCATCGCCACCGCACCGACGCCCTAGTACTGTGTCTTGTCGAGCGGCACGGTACTGGCAAGGAGACGTGTGTTCGGGGGTAGCAACTCGGGACATAGGCCGAGTTCTTTATCCAATACTTTTTAAGGGCTCCCATTCAACCCCCTCTGGTCGCCCAGTTCGGTCCCACATATTGGGGGTTACACTACAATTCCCAGCCATAACACAAGGTACACATTGGTGTGATTCTCTCACAAACCTGGGTTCAATTAAGAGTGGCTTGTAATAAACATTTGAAGTGAATCAAATAATCTATTTCGTGCTAATTTATTTCCTCCCGAATTTATTATTTTCAGTATTTTTGGAGCTATTTTTGGGAATTTTCGTTCGTGCGTTTTGGCTGCAAAATTCGTGAAATTTATTGGGGGCATGTGATGCTAGGAATCTTGTGAGCAATCTTGTTGTGATCTCCTACGGATCCCTCACGGATTTGGCTTTAATTTAAGTTTTCCTCATAGTTGTTCTTCATATTAGGGTTTTGAGTTCATCCAAAATTCGCGATATTTACTTGAGGTTTTTCGGATGCACTTGGAGATCTGCTAGAGGATATTGTGGCGCATTCATTGTCTCAAGTTTTCTTTCGTTTCGTGGAGTGTTGAGAGGGAAATTTTGATTTGAGTCTTGGCCGCGTTCTTGTTTCCCCTCTCTATTCTATACAGGCGTCGGCCGTAGCACGTGCGCTCGCTGCTGCTCTCGCTCGCGTGCTCGTCTCGGCTCAGCACGCGCGGAGGCTGGCGGCAGGGGCAGTGCACGGCCCAGGTGACAAGGCGCACATCAGGTGAGCACCGATTGATGAACTGTTCGGTGAACAGCTACGAAAATCTCATTTGGTCTTTGCTGTAGGCTAATCATTGCATAATGATTGGCTGATCATTGCAACTGCTAATTGTCCTATTAGTTTATTCATTCATGCATTGCTACGGTTGGTCCTCGTATTGTTTGCTTGGACTACGTTTTTTTTTAGTGTGTACCTTGTGACGTTCTTTTATTCAGCAGTGAACTTCCTGGTGGTTATTACACACCAATCCTTTATATAAGCATTGCATATTGTTTTCTTTGTTAGCACTTGAATAATTTAATTGAGCAAGTGGTTTAACCGGCTGCTTTGTAAACGGCACTCTTTTGTCGAATTAGTTCGCTTCCGCACTGTTTTTTTTAACGATAACTTCCGCACTGTTTTGAGATGTCGCTTTGTCGTGAGAGTTTCTAGTCATTTCTAAGGTAATATGGATGCTCCACAAACTCTACTGTTATTTTTATTCTTTAGCATTTCACCAGCCCTTTATTTTCCATTATTGTCTCGTTGATCTGTTGTTTTAAAAAATAATATGAGATAGCATCAAACAACTTTGGCGTAACATGGATTGAGACAGGAAACTGTGATTTTTCTATTTCTCCTGTACAATTCTCATATTGATAATTGCTCCTGTTAGTTTACTTCATTGATTCTCAATTGACTGATTGCAAAATCATATGGCTTATATGGCATTATACCTCCTGTAGGCACATGGGAGCAATGTCAGAGCAAGGCCATCTTTAGGTGAGGAGCAGTAGAGAGTGGCGTCGTCAAGTTGTATTAAAATGTTCAAATTCCGTAGCTCCTGGGTTTTGTAGACTTTTTCTATTGTTCTTTATACCACTTTACCGGCATTTGCTTCTACTACTGATTCATGACTTTTTAAACTTTGTTTGTTAGCATTATGTTAAAATAGGTATAGGCAAATTTAGAAATCGTAGCGTTAGCACGGGCATTACAAAATTATCAAGCAGATCAGGAATGAAATTGTTTCCAAATAACAGAAACATTTTAGGTGTTATTTGCTATGATACTCTTTTAAGCAAATATGCTATGTATTCAACTATATAAATCCTCATCCTAGATCTCTTTTGGAGTGATTATTCTTGGTCATGTATTATTTGCTTATTACAACTTTTATAGATATATTTTTTTTAGTTTTGCCGTACCGTTAGCACGGGCACTCTACTAGTCACGGAAGAAATCGAGTCGGGGGTCATGGCACATTATGGTTAGATTTTTCAGTATGGGCTAGGATGCTGGGCTGAGCTACTGGGCCGGGCCAACCTTTTGCCCAATCAGTCTCAAAAAAAACACGCACATGTTTCGTCTCCTAGGGTTTTTTCGACTACAGCGCCCGCTCACTTGCGCCGCTGCCTCGCCCGCCACGCTGCCATGGCCGCCGCCGACGGAAACCCGCTGACCCCATCCTCCGGTGAGCCTTGCCTCCCCGCTTCTGCACAGCTCGCTTCTGGTCATGAGGCAGATGCGGATTCATTGTGGTTATGATACTGCTTGTTGGGGGCAGGGCCGGCTCTAGGGGGGTGGCAGCCGGTGCGATGGCCATGGGCCCACGGTGCCGGGGGGCCAACATCATATAGATACTTACATGTATTTTTCTACTAGTCCTCTTAAAGTCCACCAGCACCAGCAATCAGCCCACGAAGGCCACGGATACGTATGCACAGGAGAGGACACGAGTAGTCAAAAGGCCGACGTTCAGTTTCCTAAACCCTACGACGTTTTGTTGATCGATTCGTCCAGGGATTGCTGCCAGGCGACGTTTCATCTTTCCCTCTCACTCGGCAAGACGGCGAATGGCACGCGCTGCGGCAACGGCGAGGACGACGGCACACACGCACACGCACACGCGATCAGCCAATCACAGTAAGCGCCACACCCCCCAACACACATTATCGACTATGATTAATACTATTGTTTTAAATTTTTTGTTACAATAATGTTATATGTCATGAACTATACATATATATATTGCAAAGTAATTTTTATTATTCATACTATACTGTAATTTTGATACTAAAAATTAGATCAAAGGCCTTTATCTTCTAGCTTGCACAAGGGCCCTTGAAATTGTAGAGCCGGCCCTGGTTGGGGGAAATGTCTCTATGTTCTTTTCTTTCGGTTTGTTTTTTCAATTGTGGACTTAGGGAAGCGTCATCTTCGCTGGTATGCAGGGATTTAGTGCCCTATTTTGTGCTTCTTTAATTCACTGGGTGGGGATTTAGGGTTTTGTTGATGTTCGATTGAGAGAGAAATCCGTTCTTATTTGGGGTTCTTTGTCTCTATTTATGTCCATATATGAGGCCGCCAGTCACAAATGCTTCGGTTTATTGTCTTTGTATGGCCTCTTGTGCGTTCGGGTCTGCTTTGTCTTGGTGATCGCCGGGGTGATCATCTACTGGGCTCTACTGTGCTGCTTCGCTAACTGTGGCGGAGAGTTTTTTATTATTATTATTTATAGGATCTTGGCCGGGCTTTGCTCCGTTTCCACAAATGCAAAAGCCTTATTTAGGCATCAGGGTCCTCTTTGTATATATTTTTCTGAATTTGGTAGGATAATTTATTTCCATGTACTGATAGGCAAAAGGTGAATGTTGAACATTAGAGTCATACTTCTTCTGAAAGAAAATGGATTTTTATTATGCAGGGACAACTATTTTCCAGCCACCTTGGTTTGTGTAGAGATAATCATGGGTTTTGATTTATCCTCTCATTCTATTCTGCTCAATATTTAGTTAGCTATCTATGGCATGGATGTTTATGCCCAAAATTGTAATGAATGGTTGGTTGCCTTGTACTTCATGGTTTAAGCAGTAAAGTGCACACGCTATAGTCCCATGGGTACCTCCGCGGGTAATGTCCATCCGTGAACAGTGTCACAAATCCCCTTTGGGCCAACTCTGCAACCCTGGAGCCTATATGGCCTGGTTGGGCCCTCTAGGTCCATAACAGATAGGCTGCTTGGTCAACTTTTCATCAATTCCAAGATAGTATGCAGACTAAGTCAAAATAAATAACATGTGCGTGAAATGTTACCATGTGCGAAAAATGTTACATGTTTATTTATTAGTTGTGATTACTGTGTCTTGCCTACATAAGCAGGTTAACTTAGCTGATTTCATGTTGTTCACTGTATTTATAATGTTCACATAATTTATGTTTCTTCTGTAACGGAACCTTTTCTTGATCCTAATTCATTATCTTCCTAAACATGCTACTTTATTTCTGATTCCCATCTCCGTGAGGTTAACACTATTTTAACAACTAGTAAAATCACCCTTTTCATTTTATATTTGTGATGTTTGATGCATTTATACTACTAGAATTTTGCAACTTATTATAATGCCTGTGCTTATCTTTGGGAAATGTATTTTTGTTGTTTTTCATGAAAATATACATTGTCGAAAAATTTGCTTTGCCTTTCTCTCCCATCATATCTACCCTTTTGTTCTTTGTAGGCATATGTTACAGAAGGCGCAAGAAATCTGCTGAGAGTAATATCAGTGTATTTACACCTGGAGTTGCAACCTATTCCAGTGGTCATGCACTTCCTGTTACAAATGAGGTCCCCAGTCCGGAATTTGGCAGTGCTAGCAAGGAATGGGATACTATTCAAAAGCGCACGGTCCAGATGAGGTCCATAGCAAGGAATGAGGTCCAGATGATGAGCTTACTTTCTAGTTGGGAACGTCAGACTGAAAATTCTGTCATAGCTGGCAAAATGGCAGGTTGCAAATTGAACGAGCCGACAGAACAAAAGGAAAAGACTGACATAATTGTTCTTGATTCAGATGATGAGGATGACAAAAATTCAGGATACAATAAGTTCGCACCTAAGATAAACAAAGAACTGATAACATCTGAACTTGTTAGCTTTCAAAAAGTAACATCTGAATTGGGTAGTAATATCACGAAATGGGTGTCATCCAATGGGATGAGCCAAGCATTGAAACCTTGCATGATGGAGACAAAGCTTCGCAGATTGTTGCATATGGTCAACATGAAGCTTTAGCAAATAAACTTCCTTCGCAAGGCAGCTGGCAACCATCTATTCAGTTTGAGAGAGTTGTGTTGCAGAAAAGGCCTGAGGAGCAACGTATGCAAGCGCTTGCGGTATGTAACTTTCAATTCCAGTTTGCTAACAGTGTTCCAACTTCTTATTTCTTATTTCTCATTCTAGGCTGTAAACATAACGGAGAAAAGAGTAGAACACAAGTGTTCCCTTCACTTCCTATGGAGAAAAAGCGAAGGAGACCAGACCCCAGCCTGCATGTCAGTGAAGATGCTACCACTGCCTCTACACAAAGGAAAAGAAAATCTGACACGGATTCCGTAGCTGCTGATTTGTCAATAGATATACGACAAACTGATATTTCATCAGAACCAGACTTGCCTATAGAGGAAGAGGAGAAACCAAAAAAAGAAAGTGATGGTCTTGAGACTATTGGAAAGATTTTGCATTGGCCGTTGAAAGTGGAAAGGTATGAGTGTGAACCACAGAATTTTCTATACAGCAGTACCATTCGAAAATCTTTATTTTTGTTCCCAGATGGCTACTAGTTCTACTTGTGGGTATACGTTGAGCTATTTTTAATATTTAACACTGCTTTCTACGTAGTATCTTCATGGT
>JACEFO010001485.1:0-21007 GCA_015342445.1 Digitaria exilis
ATAGCCAATAGCCTCCATTTGGACCCAAAACGATGTTAGGGAGTGATTTGGCACGTTCGGTACCTTCTGTATGTAAAACGGAGCGAAACGGTCGTTTCGGTGCCCGGATGCACTGCCTCGTAACAACGAACTTCAAAATGGGTTTTTCGCTAACGGGACACTTCCAATCTACTCCGTTAGGCCCTAAATGATGTTTGGGAGTGTTTTGGAGCATTCGGTTACCTACTGCACGAAAATCGAAGCAAAACGGGTGTTTCGGCACCCGAATGCACTGTTTCGCGCCCCGAACTTCTGTTGAATTTTTTCGCACGAACATAGCCAATAGCCTCCATTGGACCCAAAACGATGTTAGGGAGTGATTTGGCGCGTTTCGGTACCTTCTGCATGCAAACGGAGCGAAACGGGTCCGTTTCGGTGCCGGATGCACTGCCTCGTAACAACGAACTTCAAAATGGGTTTTTCGCTACGGACACTTCCAATCTACTCCGTTAGGCCCTAAATGATGTTTGGGAGTGTTTTGGAGCATTCGGTTACCTACTGCACGAAAATCGAAGCAAAACGGGTGTTTCGGCACCCGAATGCACTGTTTCGCGCCCCGAACTTCTGTTGAATTTTTTCGCACGAACATACCCAATAGCCTCCATTTGACCCAAAACGATGTTAGGGAGTGATTTGGCACGTTTCGGTACCTTCTGCATGCAAAACGGAGCGAAACGGGTCCGTTTCGGTGCCCGGATGCACTGCCTCGTAACAACGAACTTCAAAATGGGTTTTTCGCTACGGACACTTCCAATCTACTCCGTTAGGCCCTAAATGATGTTTGGGAGTGTTTTGGAGCATTCGGTTACCTACTGCACGAAAATCGAAGCAAAACGGGTGTTTCGGCACCCGAATGCACTGTTTCGCGCCCCGAACTTCTGTTGAATTTTTTCGCACGAACATAGCCCAATAGCCTCCATTGGACCCAAAACGATGTTAGGGAGTGATTTGGCACGTTTCGGTACCTTCTGCATGCAAAACGGAGCGAAACGGGTCCGTTTCGGTGCCCGGATGCACTGCCTCGTAACAACGAACTTCAAAATGGGTTTTTCGCTACGGACACTTCCAATCTACTCCGTTAGGCCCTAAATGATGTTTGGGAGTGTTTTGGAGCATTCGGTTACCTACTGCACGAAAATCGAAGCAAAACGGGTGTTTCGGCACCCGAATGCACTGTTTCGCGCCCCGAACTTCTGTTGAATTTTTTCGCACGAACATACCCAATAGCCTCCATTGGACCCAAAACGATGTTAGGGAGTGATTTGGCACGTTTCGGTACCTTCTGCATGCAAAACGGAGCGAAACGGGTCCGTTTCGGTGCCCGGATGCACTGCCTCGTAACAACGAACTTCAAAATGGGTTTTTCGCTACGGACACTTCCAATCTACTCCGTTAGGCCCTAAATGATGTTTGGGAGTGTTTTGGAGCATTCGGTTACCTACTGCACGAAAATCGAAGCAAAACGGGTGTTTCGGCACCCGAATGCACTGTTTCGCGCCCCGAACTTCTGTTGAATTTTTTCGCACGAACATAGCCAATAGCCTCCATTGGACCCAAAACGATGTTAGGGAGTGATTTGGCGCGTTTCGGTACCTTCTGCATGTAAAACGGAGCGAAACGGGTCCGTTTCGGTGCCCGGATGCACTGCCTCGTAACAACGAACTTCAAAATGGGTTTTTCGCTACGGACACTTCCAATCTACTCCGTTAGGCCCTAAATGATGTTTGGGAGTGTTTTGGAGCATTCGGTTACCTACTGCACGAAAATCGAAGCAAAACGGGTGTTTCGGCACCCGAATGCACTGTTTCGCGCCCCGAACTTCTGTTGAATTTTTTCGCACGAACATACCCAATAGCCTCCATTGGACCCAAAACGATGTTAGGGAGTGATTTGGCACGTTTCGGTACCTTCTGCATGCAAACGGAGCGAAACGGGTCCGTTTCGGTGCCCGGATGCACTGCCTCGTAACAACGAACTTCAAAATGGGTTTTTCGCTACGGACACTTCCAATCTACTCCGTTAGGCCCTAAATGATGTTTGGGAGTGTTTTGGAGCATTCGGTTACCTACTGCACGAAAATCGAAGCAAAACGGGTGTTTCGGCACCCGAATGCACTGTTTCGCGCCCCGAACTTCTGTTGAATTTTTCGCACGAACATACCCAATAGCCTCCATTGGACCCAAAACGATGTTAGGGAGTGATTTGGCACGTTTCGGTACCTTCTGCATGCAAAACGGAGCGAAACGGGTCCGTTTCGGTGCCCGGATGCACTGCCTCGTAACAACGAACTTCAAAATGGGTTTTTCGCTACGGACACTTCCAATCTACTCCGTTAGGCCCTAAATGATGTTTGGGAGTGTTTTGGAGCATTCGGTTACCTACTGCACGAAAATCGAAGCAAAACGGGTGTTTCGGCACCCGAATGCACTGTTTCGCGCCCCGAACTTCTGTTGAATTTTTTCGCACGAACATACCCAATAGCCTCCATTGACCCAAAACGATGTTAGGGAGTGATTTGGCACGTTTCGGTACCTTCTGCATGCAAAACGGAGCGAAACGGGTCCGTTTCGGTGCCCGGATGCACTGCCTCGTAACAACGAACTTCAAAATGGGTTTTTCGCTACGGACACTTCCAATCTACTCCGTTAGGCCCTAAATGATGTTTGGGAGTGTTTTGGAGCATTCGGTTACCTACTGCACGAAAATCGAAGCAAAACGGGTGTTTCGGCACCCGAATGCACTGTTTCGCGCCCCGAACTTCTGTTGAATTTTTTCGCACGAACATACCAATAGCCTCCATTGGACCCAAAACGATGTTAGGGAGTGATTTGGCACGTTTCGGTACCTTCTGCATGCAAAACGGAGCGAAACGGGTCCGTTTCGGTGCCCGGATGCACTGCCTCGTAACAACGAACTTCAAAATGGGTTTTTCGCTACGGACACTTCCAATCTACTCCGTTAGGCCCTAAATGATGTTTGGGAGTGTTTTGGAGCATTCGGTTACCTACTGCACGAAAATCGAAGCAAAACGGGTGTTTCGGCACCCGAATGCACTGTTTCGCGCCCCGAACTTCTGTTGAATTTTTTCGCACGAACATACCCAATAGCCTCCATTGGACCCAAAACGATGTTAGGGAGTGATTTGGCACGTTTCGGTACCTTCTGTATGCAAAACGGAGCGAAACGGGTCCGTTTCGGTGCCCGGATGCACTGCCTCGTAACAACGAACTTCAAAATGGGTTTTTCGCTACGGACACTTCCAATCTACTCCGTTAGGCCCTAAATGATGTTTGGGAGTGTTTTGGAGCATTCGGTTACCTACTGCACGAAAATCGAAGCAAAACGGGTGTTTCGGCACCCGAATGCACTGTTTCGCGCCCCGAACTTCTGTTGAATTTTTTCGCACGAACATACCCAATAGCCTCCATTGACCCAAAACGATGTTAGGGAGTGATTTGGCACGTTTCGGTACCTTCTGCATGCAAAACGGAGCGAAACGGGTCCGTTTCGGTGCCCGGATGCACTGCCTCGTAACAACGAACTTCAAAATGGGTTTTTCGCTACGGACACTTCCAATCTACTCCGTTAGGCCCTAAATGATGTTTGGGAGTGTTTTGGAGCATTCGGTTACCTACTGCACGAAAATCGAAGCAAAACGGGTGTTTCGGCACCCGAATGCACTGTTTCGCGCCCCGAACTTCTGTTGAATTTTTTCGCACGAACATACCCAATAGCCTCCATTGGACCCAAAACGATGTTAGGGAGTGATTTGGCACGTTTCGGTACCTTCTGCATGCAAAACGGAGCGAAACGGGTCCGTTTCGGTGCCCGGATGCACTGCCTCGTAACAACGAACTTCAAAATGGGTTTTTCGCTACGGACACTTCCAATCTACTCCGTTAGGCCCTAAATGATGTTTGGGAGTGTTTTGGAGCATTCGGTTACCTACTGCACGAAAATCGAAGCAAAACGGGTGTTTCGGCACCCGAATGCACTGTTTCGCGCCCCGAACTTCTGTTGAATTTTTTCGCACGAACATACCCAATAGCCTCCATTGGACCCAAAACGATGTTAGGGAGTGATTTGGCACGTTTCGGTACCTTCTGCATGCAAAACGGAGCGAAACGGGTCCGTTTCGGTGCCCGGATGCACTGCCTCGTAACAACGAACTTCAAAATGGGTTTTTCGCTACGGACACTTCCAATCTACTCCGTTAGGCCCTAAATGATGTTTGGGAGTGTTTTGGAGCATTCGGTTACCTACTGCACGAAAATCGAAGCAAAACGGGTGTTTCGGCACCCGAATGCACTGTTTCGCGCCCCGAACTTCTGTTGAATTTTTTCGCACGAACATACCCAATAGCCTCCATTGGACCCAAAACGATGTTAGGGAGTGATTTGGCACGTTTCGGTACCTTCTGCATGCAAAACGGAGCGAAACGGGTCCGTTTCGGTGCCCGGATGCACTGCCTCGTAACAACGAACTTCAAAATGGGTTTTTCGCTACGGACACTTCCAATCTACTCCGTTAGGCCCTAAATGATGTTTGGGAGTGTTTTGGAGCATTCGGTTACCTACTGCACGAAAATCGAAGCAAAACGGGTGTTTCGGCACCCGAATGCACTGTTTCGCGCCCCGAACTTCTGTTGAATTTTTTCGCACGAACATACCCAATAGCCTCCATTGGACCCAAAACGATGTTAGGGAGTGATTTGGCACGTTTCGGTACCTTCTGCATGCAAAACGGAGCGAAACGGGTCCGTTTCGGTGCCCGGATGCACTGCCTCGTAACAACGAACTTCAAAATGGGTTTTTCGCTACGGACACTTCCAATCTACTCCGTTAGGCCCTAAATGATGTTTGGGAGTGTTTTGGAGCATTCGGTTACCTACTGCACGAAAATCGAAGCAAAACGGGTGTTTCGGCACCCGAATGCACTGTTTCGCGCCCCGAACTTCTGTTGAATTTTTCGCACGAACATACCCAATAGCCTCCATTGGACCCAAAACGATGTTAGGGAGTGATTTGGCACGTTTCGGTACCTTCTGCATGCAAAACGGAGCGAAACGGGTCCGTTTCGGTGCCCGGATGCACTGCCTCGTAACAACGAACTTCAAAATGGGTTTTTCGCTACGGACACTTCCAATCTACTCCGTTAGGCCCTAAATGATGTTTGGGAGTGTTTTGGAGCATTCGGTTACCTACTGCACGAAAATCGAAGCAAAACGGGTGTTTCGGCACCCGAATGCACTGTTTCGCGCCCCGAACTTCTGTTGAATTTTTTCGCACGAACATACCCAATAGCCTCCATTGGACCCAAAACGATGTTAGGGAGTGATTTGGCACGTTTCGGTACCTTCTGCATGCAAAACGGAGCGAAACGGGTCCGTTTCGGTGCCCGGATGCACTGCCTCGTAACAACGAACTTCAAAATGGGTTTTTCGCTACGGACACTTCCAATCTACTCCGTTAGGCCCTAAATGATGTTTGGAGTGTTTTGGAGCATTCGGTTACCTACTGCACGAAAATCGAAGCAAAACGGGTGTTTCGGCACCCGAATGCACTGTTTCGCGCCCCGAACTTCTGTTGAATTTTTTCGCACGAACATACCCAATAGCCTCCATTGGACCCAAAACGATGTTAGGGAGTGATTTGGCACGTTTCGGTACCTTCTGCATGCAAAACGGAGCGAAACGGGTCCGTTTCGGTGCCCGGATGCACTGCCTCGTAACAACGAACTTCAAATGGGTTTTTCGCTACGGACACTTCCAATCTACTCCGTTAGGCCCTAAATGATGTTTGGGAGTGTTTTGGAGCATTCGGTTACCTACTGCACGAAAATCGAAGCAAAACGGGTGTTTCGGCACCCGAATGCACTGTTTCGCGCCCCGAACTTCTGTTGAATTTTTTCGCACGAACATACCCAATAGCCTCCATTGGACCCAAAACGATGTTAGGGAGTGATTTGGCACGTTTCGGTACCTTCTGCATGCAAAACGGAGCGAAACGGGTCCGTTTCGGTGCCCGGATGCACTGCCTCGTAACAACGAACTTCAAAATGGGTTTTTCGCTACGGACACTTCCAATCTACTCCGTTAGGCCCTAAATGATGTTTGGGAGTGTTTTGGAGCATTCGGTTACCTACTGCACGAAAATCGAAGCAAAACGGGTGTTTCGGCACCCGAATGCACTGTTTCGCGCCCCGAACTTCTGTTGAATTTTTTCGCACGAACATACCCAATAGCCTCCATTGGACCCAAAACGATGTTAGGGAGTGATTTGGCACGTTTCGGTACCTTCTGCATGCAAAACGGAGCGAAACGGGTCCGTTTCGGTGCCCGGATGCACTGCCTCGTAACAACGAACTTCAAAATGGGTTTTTCGCTACGGACACTTCCAATCTACTCCGTTAGGCCCTAAATGATGTTTGGGAGTGTTTTGGAGCATTCGGTTACCTACTGCACGAAAATCGAAGCAAAACGGGTGTTTCGGCACCCGAATGCACTGTTTCGCGCCCCGAACTTCTGTTGAATTTTTTCGCACGAACATACCCAATAGCCTCCATTGGACCCAAAACGATGTTAGGGAGTGATTTGGCACGTTTCGGTACCTTCTGCATGCAAAACGGAGCGAAACGGGTCCGTTTCGGTGCCCGGATGCACTGCCTCGTAACAACGAACTTCAAAATGGGTTTTTCGCTACGGACACTTCCAATCTACTCCGTTAGGCCCTAAATGATGTTTGGGAGTGTTTTGGAGCATTCGGTTACCTACTGCACGAAAATCGAAGCAAAACGGGTGTTTCGGCACCCGAATGCACTGTTTCGCGCCCCGAACTTCTGTTGAATTTTTTCGCACGAACATAGCCAATAGCCTCCATTGGACCCAAAACGATGTTAGGGAGTGATTTGGCGCGTTTCGGTACCTTCTGCATGCAAAACGGAGCGAAACGGGTCCGTTTCGGTGCCCGGATGCACTGCCTCGTAACAACGAACTTCAAAATGGGTTTTTCGCTACGGACACTTCCAATCTACTCCGTTAGGCCCTAAATGATGTTTGGGAGTGTTTTGGAGCATTCGGTTACCTACTGCACGAAAATCGAAGCAAAACGGGTGTTTCGGCACCCGAATGCACTGTTTCGCGCCCCGAACTTCTGTTGAATTTTTTCGCACGAACATACCCAATAGCCTCCATTGGACCCAAAACGATGTTAGGGAGTGATTTGGCCGTTTCGGTACCTTCTGCATGCAAAACGGAGCGAAACGGGTCCGTTTCGGTGCCCGGATGCACTGCCTCGTAACAACGAACTTCAAAATGGGTTTTTCGCTACGGACACTTCCAATCTACTCCGTTAGGCCCTAAATGATGTTTGGGAGTGTTTTGGAGCATTCGGTTACCTACTGCACGAAAATCGAAGCAAAACGGGTGTTTCGGCACCCGAATGCACTGTTTCGCGCCCCGAACTTCTGTTGAATTTTTTCGCACGAACATACCCAATAGCCTCCATTTGACCCAAAACGATGTTAGGGAGTGATTTGGCACGTTTCGGTACCTTCTGCATGCAAAACGGAGCGAAACGGGTCCGTTTCGGTGCCCGGATGCACTGCCTCGTAACAACGAACTTCAAAATGGGTTTTTCGCTACGGACACTTCCAATCTACTCCGTTAGGCCCTAAATGATGTTTGGGAGTGTTTTGGAGCATTCGGTTACCTACTGCACGAAAATCGAAGCAAAACGGGTGTTTCGGCACCCGAATGCACTGTTTCGCGCCCCGAACTTCTGTTGAATTTTTTCGCACGAACATACCCAATAGCCTCCATTGGACCCAAAACGATGTTAGGGAGTGATTTGGCACGTTTCGGTACCTTCTGCATGCAAAACGGAGCGAAACGGGTCCGTTTCGGTGCCCGGATGCACTGCCTCGTAACAACGAACTTCAAAATGGGTTTTTCGCTACGGACACTTCCAATCTACTCCGTTAGGCCCTAAATGATGTTTGGGAGTGTTTTGGAGCATTCGGTTACCTACTGCACGAAAATCGAAGCAAAACGGGTGTTTCGGCACCCGAATGCACTGTTTCGCGCCCCGAACTTCTGTTGAATTTTTTCGCACGAACATACCCAATAGCCTCCATTGGACCCAAAACGATGTTAGGGAGTGATTTGGCACGTTTCGGTACCTTCTGCATGCAAAACGGAGCGAAACGGGTCCGTTTCGGTGCCCGGATGCACTGCCTCGTAACAACGAACTTCAAAATGGGTTTTTCGCTACGGACACTTCCAATCTACTCCGTTAGGCCCTAAATGATGTTTGGGAGTGTTTTGGAGCATTCGGTTACCTACTGCACGAAAATCGAAGCAAAACGGGTGTTTCGGCACCCGAATGCACTGTTTCGCGCCCCGAACTTCTGTTGAATTTTTTCGCACGAACATACCCAATAGCCTCCATTTGACCCAAAACGATGTTAGGGAGTGATTTGGCACGTTTCGGTACCTTCTGCATGCAAAACGGAGCGAAACGGGTCCGTTTCGGTGCCCGGATGCACTGCCTCGTAACAACGAACTTCAAAATGGGTTTTTCGCTACGGACACTTCCAATCTACTCCGTTAGGCCCTAAATGATGTTTGGGAGTGTTTTGGAGCATTCGGTTACCTACTGCACGAAAATCGAAGCAAAACGGGTGTTTCGGCACCCGAATGCACTGTTTCGCGCCCCGAACTTCTGTTGAATTTTTTCGCACGAACATACCCAATAGCCTCCATTGGACCCAAAACGATGTTAGGGAGTGATTTGGCACGTTTCGGTACCTTCTGCATGCAAAACGGAGCGAAACGGGTCCGTTTCGGTGCCCGGATGCACTGCCTCGTAACAACGAACTTCAAAATGGGTTTTTCGCTACGGACACTTCCAATCTACTCCGTTAGGCCCTAAATGATGTTTGGGAGTGTTTTGGAGCATTCGGTTACCTACTGCACGAAAATCGAAGCAAAACGGGTGTTTCGGCACCCGAATGCACTGTTTCGCGCCCCGAACTTCTGTTGAATTTTTTCGCACGAACATACCCAATAGCCTCCATTGGACCCAAAACGATGTTAGGGAGTGATTTGGCACGTTTCGGTACCTTCTGCATGCAAAACGGAGCGAAACGGGTCCGTTTCGGTGCCCGGATGCACTGCCTCGTAACAACGAACTTCAAAATGGGTTTTTCGCTACGGACACTTCCAATCTACTCCGTTAGGCCCTAAATGATGTTTGGGAGTGTTTTGGAGCATTCGGTTACCTACTGCACGAAAATCGAAGCAAAACGGGTGTTTCGGCACCCGAATGCACTGTTTCGCGCCCCGAACTTCTGTTGAATTTTTTCGCACGAACATACCCAATAGCCTCCATTGGACCCAAAACGATGTTAGGGAGTGATTTGGCACGTTTCGGTACCTTCTGCATGCAAAACGGAGCGAAACGGGTCCGTTTCGGTGCCCGGATGCACTGCCTCGTAACAACGAACTTCAAAATGGGTTTTTCGCTACGGACACTTCCAATCTACTCCGTTAGGCCCTAAATGATGTTTGGGAGTGTTTTGGAGCATTCGGTTACCTACTGCACGAAAATCGAAGCAAAACGGGTGTTTCGGCACCCGAATGCACTGTTTCGCGCCCCGAACTTCTGTTGAATTTTTTCGCACGAACATACCCAATAGCCTCCATTGGACCCAAAACGATGTTAGGGAGTGATTTGGCACGTTTCGGTACCTTCTGCATGCAAAACGGAGCGAAACGGGTCCGTTTCGGTGCCCGGATGCACTGCCTCGTAACAACGAACTTCAAAATGGGTTTTTCGCTACGGACACTTCCAATCTACTCCGTTAGGCCCTAAATGATGTTTGGGAGTGTTTTGGAGCATTCGGTTACCTACTGCACGAAAATCGAAGCAAAACGGGTGTTTCGGCACCCGAATGCACTGTTTCGCGCCCCGAACTTCTGTTGAATTTTTTCGCACGAACATACCCAATAGCCTCCATTGACCCAAAACGATGTTAGGGAGTGATTTGGCACGTTTCGGTACCTTCTGCATGCAAAACGGAGCGAAACGGGTCCGTTTCGGTGCCCGGATGCACTGCCTCGTAACAACGAACTTCAAAATGGGTTTTTCGCTACGGACACTTCCAATCTACTCCGTTAGGCCCTAAATGATGTTTGGGAGTGTTTTGGAGCATTCGGTTACCTACTGCACGAAAATCGAAGCAAAACGGGTGTTTCGGCACCCGAATGCACTGTTTCGCGCCCCGAACTTCTGTTGAATTTTTTCGCACGAACATACCCAATAGCCTCCATTGGACCCAAAACGATGTTAGGGAGTGATTTGGCACGTTTCGGTACCTTCTGCATGCAAAACGGAGCGAAACGGGTCCGTTTCGGTGCCCGGATGCACTGCCTCGTAACAACGAACTTCAAAATGGGTTTTTCGCTACGGACACTTCCAATCTACTCCGTTAGGCCCTAAATGATGTTTGGGAGTGTTTTGGAGCATTCGGTTACCTACTGCACGAAAATCGAAGCAAAACGGGTGTTTCGGCACCCGAATGCACTGTTTCGCGCCCCGAACTTCTGTTGAATTTTTTCGCACGAACATACCCAATAGCCTCCATTGGACCCAAAACGATGTTAGGGAGTGATTTGGCCGTTTCGGTACCTTCTGCATGCAAAACGGAGCGAAACGGGTCCGTTTCGGTGCCCGGATGCACTGCCTCGTAACAACGAACTTCAAATGGGTTTTTCGCTACGGACACTTCCAATCTACTCCGTTAGGCCCTAAATGATGTTTGGGAGTGTTTTGGAGCATTCGGTTACCTACTGCACGAAAATCGAAGCAAAACGGGTGTTTCGGCACCCGAATGCACTGTTTCGCGCCCCGAACTTCTGTTGAATTTTTTCGCACGAACATACCCAATAGCCTCCATTGGACCCAAAACGATGTTAGGGAGTGATTTGGCACGTTTCGGTACCTTCTGCATGCAAAACGGAGCGAAACGGGTCCGTTTCGGTGCCCGGATGCACTGCCTCGTAACAACGAACTTCAAAATGGGTTTTTCGCTACGGACACTTCCAATCTACTCCGTTAGGCCCTAAATGATGTTTGGGAGTGTTTTGGAGCATTCGGTTACCTACTGCACGAAAATCGAAGCAAAACGGGTGTTTCGGCACCCGAATGCACTGTTTCGCGCCCCGAACTTCTGTTGAATTTTTTCGCACGAACATAGCCAATAGCCTCCATTGGACCCAAAACGATGTTAGGGAGTGATTTGGCACGTTTCGGTACCTTCTGCATGCAAAACGGAGCGAAACGGGTCCGTTTCGGTGCCCGGATGCACTGCCTCGTAACAACGAACTTCAAAATGGGTTTTTCGCTACGGACACTTCCAATCTACTCCGTTAGGCCCTAAATGATGTTTGGGAGTGTTTTGGAGCATTCGGTTACCTACTGCACGAAAATCGAAGCAAAACGGGTGTTTCGGCACCCGAATGCACTGTTTCGCGCCCCGAACTTCTGTTGAATTTTTTCGCACGAACATACCCAATAGCCTCCATTTGACCCAAAACGATGTTAGGGAGTGATTTGGCACGTTTCGGTACCTTCTGCATGCAAAACGGAGCGAAACGGGTCCGTTTCGGTGCCCGGATGCACTGCCTCGTAACAACGAACTTCAAAATGGGTTTTTCGCTACGGACACTTCCAATCTACTCCGTTAGGCCCTAAATGATGTTTGGGAGTGTTTTGGAGCATTCGGTTACCTACTGCACGAAAATCGAAGCAAAACGGGTGTTTCGGCACCCGAATGCACTGTTTCGCGCCCCGAACTTCTGTTGAATTTTTTCGCACGAACATACCCAATAGCCTCCATTGGACCCAAAACGATGTTAGGGAGTGATTTGGCACGTTTCGGTACCTTCTGCATGCAAAACGGAGCGAAACGGGTCCGTTTCGGTGCCCGGATGCACTGCCTCGTAACAACGAACTTCAAAATGGGTTTTTCGCTACGGACACTTCCAATCTACTCCGTTAGGCCCTAAATGATGTTTGGGAGTGTTTTGGAGCATTCGGTTACCTACTGCACGAAAATCGAAGCAAAACGGGTGTTTCGGCACCCGAATGCACTGTTTCGCGCCCCGAACTTCTGTTGAATTTTTTCGCACGAACATACCCAATAGCCTCCATTGACCCAAAACGATGTTAGGGAGTGATTTGGCACGTTTCGGTACCTTCTGCATGCAAAACGGAGCGAAACGGGTCCGTTTCGGTGCCCGGATGCACTGCCTCGTAACAACGAACTTCAAAATGGGTTTTTCGCTACGGACACTTCCAATCTACTCCGTTAGGCCCTAAATGATGTTTGGGAGTGTTTTGGAGCATTCGGTTACCTACTGCACGAAAATCGAAGCAAAACGGGTGTTTCGGCACCCGAATGCACTGTTTCGCGCCCCGAACTTCTGTTGAATTTTTTCGCACGAACATACCCAATAGCCTCCATTGGACCCAAAACGATGTTAGGGAGTGATTTGGCCGTTTCGGTACCTTCTGCATGCAAAACGGAGCGAAACGGGTCCGTTTCGGTGCCCGGATGCACTGCCTCGTAACAACGAACTTCAAAATGGGTTTTTCGCTACGGACACTTCCAATCTACTCCGTTAGGCCCTAAATGATGTTTGGGAGTGTTTTGGAGCATTCGGTTACCTACTGCACGAAAATCGAAGCAAAACGGGTGTTTCGGCACCCGAATGCACTGTTTCGCGCCCCGAACTTCTGTTGAATTTTTTCGCACGAACATACCCAATAGCCTCCATTGGACCCAAAACGATGTTAGGGAGTGATTTGGCACGTTTCGGTACCTTCTGCATGCAAAACGGAGCGAAACGGGTCCGTTTCGGTGCCCGGATGCACTGCCTCGTAACAACGAACTTCAAAATGGGTTTTTCGCTACGGACACTTCCAATCTACTCCGTTAGGCCCTAAATGATGTTTGGGAGTGTTTTGGAGCATTCGGTTACCTACTGCACGAAAATCGAAGCAAAACGGGTGTTTCGGCACCCGAATGCACTGTTTCGCGCCCCGAACTTCTGTTGAATTTTTTCGCACGAACATACCCAATAGCCTCCATTGGACCCAAAACGATGTTAGGGAGTGATTTGGCCGTTTCGGTACCTTCTGCATGCAAAACGGAGCGAAACGGGTCCGTTTCGGTGCCCGGATGCACTGCCTCGTAACAACGAACTTCAAAATGGGTTTTTCGCTACGGACACTTCCAATCTACTCCGTTAGGCCCTAAATGATGTTTGGGAGTGTTTTGGAGCATTCGGTTACCTACTGCACGAAAATCGAAGCAAAACGGGTGTTTCGGCACCCGAATGCACTGTTTCGCGCCCCGAACTTCTGTTGAATTTTTTCGCACGAACATACCCAATAGCCTCCATTGACCCAAAACGATGTTAGGGAGTGATTTGGCACGTTTCGGTACCTTCTGCATGCAAAACGGAGCGAAACGGGTCCGTTTCGGTGCCCGGATGCACTGCCTCGTAACAACGAACTTCAAAATGGGTTTTTCGCTACGGACACTTCCAATCTACTCCGTTAGGCCCTAAATGATGTTTGGGAGTGTTTTGGAGCATTCGGTTACCTACTGCACGAAAATCGAAGCAAAACGGGTGTTTCGGCACCCGAATGCACTGTTTCGCGCCCCGAACTTCTGTTGAATTTTTTCGCACGAACATAGCCAATAGCCTCCATTGGACCCAAAACGATGTTAGGGAGTGATTTGGCCGTTTCGGTACCTTCTGCATGCAAAACGGAGCGAAACGGGTCCGTTTCGGTGCCCGGATGCACTGCCTCGTAACAACGAACTTCAAAATGGGTTTTTCGCTACGGACACTTCCAATCTACTCCGTTAGGCCCTAAATGATGTTTGGGAGTGTTTTGGAGCATTCGGTTACCTACTGCACGAAAATCGAAGCAAAACGGGTGTTTCGGCACCCGAATGCACTGTTTCGCGCCCCGAACTTCTGTTGAATTTTTTCGCACGAACATACCCAATAGCCTCCATTTGACCCAAAACGATGTTAGGGAGTGATTTGGCACGTTTCGGTACCTTCTGCATGCAAAACGGAGCGAAACGGGTCCGTTTCGGTGCCCGGATGCACTGCCTCGTAACAACGAACTTCAAAATGGGTTTTTCGCTACGGACACTTCCAATCTACTCCGTTAGGCCCTAAATGATGTTTGGGAGTGTTTTGGAGCATTCGGTTACCTACTGCACGAAAATCGAAGCAAAACGGGTGTTTCGGCACCCGAATGCACTGTTTCGCGCCCCGAACTTCTGTTGAATTTTTTCGCACGAACATACCAATAGCCTCCATTGGACCCAAAACGATGTTAGGGAGTGATTTGGCACGTTTCGGTACCTTCTGCATGCAAAACGGAGCGAAACGGGTCCGTTTCGGTGCCCGGATGCACTGCCTCGTAACAACGAACTTCAAAATGGGTTTTTCGCTACGGACACTTCCAATCTACTCCGTTAGGCCCTAAATGATGTTTGGGAGTGTTTTGGAGCATTCGGTTACCTACTGCACGAAAATCGAAGCAAAACGGGTGTTTCGGCACCCGAATGCACTGTTTCGCGCCCCGAACTTCTGTTGAATTTTTTCGCACGAACATACCCAATAGCCTCCATTGGACCCAAAACGATGTTAGGGAGTGATTTGGCACGTTTCGGTACCTTCTGCATGCAAAACGGAGCGAAACGGGTCCGTTTCGGTGCCCGGATGCACTGCCTCGTAACAACGAACTTCAAAATGGGTTTTTCGCTACGGACACTTCCAATCTACTCCGTTAGGCCCTAAATGATGTTTGGGAGTGTTTTGGAGCATTCGGTTACCTACTGCACGAAAATCGAAGCAAAACGGGTGTTTCGGCACCCGAATGCACTGTTTCGCGCCCCGAACTTCTGTTGAATTTTTTCGCACGAACATAGCCAATAGCCTCCATTGGACCCAAAACGATGTTAGGGAGTGATTTGGCCGTTTCGGTACCTTCTGCATGCAAAACGGAGCGAAACGGGTCCGTTTCGGTGCCCGGATGCACTGCCTCGTAACAACGAACTTCAAAATGGGTTTTTCGCTACGGACACTTCCAATCTACTCCGTTAGGCCCTAAATGATGTTTGGGAGTGTTTTGGAGCATTCGGTTACCTACTGCACGAAAATCGAAGCAAAACGGGTGTTTCGGCACCCGAATGCACTGTTTCGCGCCCCGAACTTCTGTTGAATTTTTTCGCACGAACATACCCAATAGCCTCCATTGGACCCAAAACGATGTTAGGGAGTGATTTGGCACGTTTCGGTACCTTCTGCATGCAAAACGGAGCGAAACGGGTCCGTTTCGGTGCCCGGATGCACTGCCTCGTAACAACGAACTTCAAAATGGGTTTTTCGCTACGGACACTTCCAATCTACTCCGTTAGGCCCTAAATGATGTTTGGGAGTGTTTTGGAGCATTCGGTTACCTACTGCACGAAAATCGAAGCAAAACGGGTGTTTCGGCACCCGAATGCACTGTTTCGCGCCCCGAACTTCTGTTGAATTTTTTCGCACGAACATACCCAATAGCCTCCATTGGACCCAAAACGATGTTAGGGAGTGATTTGGCACGTTTCGGTACCTTCTGCATGCAAAACGGAGCGAAACGGGTCCGTTTCGGTGCCCGGATGCACTGCCTCGTAACAACGAACTTCAAAATGGGTTTTTCGCTACGGACACTTCCAATCTACTCCGTTAGGCCCTAAATGATGTTTGGGAGTGTTTTGGAGCATTCGGTTACCTACTGCACGAAAATCGAAGCAAAACGGGTGTTTCGGCACCCGAATGCACTGTTTCGCGCCCCGAACTTCTGTTGAATTTTTTCGCACGAACATACCCAATAGCCTCCATTGGACCCAAAACGATGTTAGGGAGTGATTTGGCGCGTTTCGGTACCTTCTGCATGCAAAACGGAGCGAAACGGGTCCGTTTCGGTGCCCGGATGCACTGCCTCGTAACAACGAACTTCAAAATGGGTTTTTCGCTACGGACACTTCCAATCTACTCCGTTAGGCCCTAAATGATGTTTGGGAGTGTTTTGGAGCATTCGGTTACCTACTGCACGAAAATCGAAGCAAAACGGGTGTTTCGGCACCCGAATGCACTGTTTCGCGCCCCGAACTTCTGTTGAATTTTTTCGCACGAACATACCCAATAGCCTCCATTGGACCCAAAACGATGTTAGGGAGTGATTTGGCACGTTTCGGTACCTTCTGCATGCAAAACGGAGCGAAACGGGTCCGTTTCGGTGCCCGGATGCACTGCCTCGTAACAACGAACTTCAAAATGGGTTTTTCGCTACGGACACTTCCAATCTACTCCGTTAGGCCCTAAATGATGTTTGGGAGTGTTTTGGAGCATTCGGTTACCTACTGCACGAAAATCGAAGCAAAACGGGTGTTTCGGCACCCGAATGCACTGTTTCGCGCCCCGAACTTCTGTTGAATTTTTTCGCACGAACATAGCCAATAGCCTCCATTGGACCCAAAACGATGTTAGGGAGTGATTTGGCCGTTTCGGTACCTTCTGCATGCAAAACGGAGCGAAACGGGTCCGTTTCGGTGCCCGGATGCACTGCCTCGTAACAACGAACTTCAAAATGGGTTTTTCGCTACGGACACTTCCAATCTACTCCGTTAGGCCCTAAATGATGTTTGGGAGTGTTTTGGAGCATTCGGTTACCTACTGCACGAAAATCGAAGCAAAACGGGTGTTTCGGCACCCGAATGCACTGTTTCGCGCCCCGAACTTCTGTTGAATTTTTTCGCACGAACATACCCAATAGCCTCCATTGGACCCAAAACGATGTTAGGGAGTGATTTGGCACGTTTCGGTACCTTCTGCATGCAAAACGGAGCGAAACGGGTCCGTTTCGGTGCCCGGATGCACTGCCTCGTAACAACGAACTTCAAAATGGGTTTTTCGCTACGGACACTTCCAATCTACTCCGTTAGGCCCTAAATGATGTTTGGGAGTGTTTTGGAGCATTCGGTTACCTACTGCACGAAAATCGAAGCAAAACGGGTGTTTCGGCACCCGAATGCACTGTTTCGCGCCCCGAACTTCTGTTGAATTTTTTCGCACGAACATACCCAATAGCCTCCATTGGACCCAAAACGATGTTAGGGAGTGATTTGGCACGTTTCGGTACCTTCTGCATGCAAAACGGAGCGAAACGGGTCCGTTTCGGTGCCCGGATGCACTGCCTCGTAACAACGAACTTCAAAATGGGTTTTTCGCTACGGACACTTCCAATCTACTCCGTTAGGCCCTAAATGATGTTTGGGAGTGTTTTGGAGCATTCGGTTACCTACTGCACGAAAATCGAAGCAAAACGGGTGTTTCGGCACCCGAATGCACTGTTTCGCGCCCCGAACTTCTGTTGAATTTTTTCGCACGAACATACCCAATAGCCTCCATTGGACCCAAAACGATGTTAGGGAGTGATTTGGCACGTTTCGGTACCTTCTGCATGCAAAACGGAGCGAAACGGGTCCGTTTCGGTGCCCGGATGCACTGCCTCGTAACAACGAACTTCAAAATGGGTTTTTCGCTACGGACACTTCCAATCTACTCCGTTAGGCCCTAAATGATGTTTGGGAGTGTTTTGGAGCATTCGGTTACCTACTGCACGAAAATCGAAGCAAAACGGGTGTTTCGGCACCCGAATGCACTGTTTCGCGCCCCGAACTTCTGTTGAATTTTTTCGCACGAACATAGCCAATAGCCTCCATTGGACCCAAAACGATGTTAGGGAGTGATTTGGCACGTTTCGGTACCTTCTGCATGCAAAACGGAGCGAAACGGGTCCGTTTCGGTGCCCGGATGCACTGCCTCGTAACAACGAACTTCAAAATGGGTTTTTCGCTACGGACACTTCCAATCTACTCCGTTAGGCCCTAAATGATGTTTGGGAGTGTTTTGGAGCATTCGGTTACCTACTGCACGAAAATCGAAGCAAAACGGGTGTTTCGGCACCCGAATGCACTGTTTCGCGCCCCGAACTTCTGTTGAATTTTTTCGCACGAACATACCCAATAGCCTCCATTGGACCCAAAACGATGTTAGGGAGTGATTTGGCACGTTTCGGTACCTTCTGCATGCAAAACGGAGCGAAACGGGTCCGTTTCGGTGCCCGGATGCACTGCCTCGTAACAACGAACTTCAAAATGGGTTTTTCGCTACGGACACTTCCAATCTACTCCGTTAGGCCCTAAATGATGTTTGGGAGTGTTTTGGAGCATTCGGTTACCTACTGCACGAAAATCGAAGCAAAACGGGTGTTTCGGCACCCGAATGCACTGTTTCGCGCCCCGAACTTCTGTTGAATTTTTTCGCACGAACATACCCAATAGCCTCCATTGGACCCAAAACGATGTTAGGGAGTGATTTGGCACGTTTCGGTACCTTCTGCATGCAAAACGGAGCGAAACGGGTCCGTTTCGGTGCCCGGATGCACTGCCTCGTAACAACGAACTTCAAAATGGGTTTTTCGCTACGGACACTTCCAATCTACTCCGTTAGGCCCTAAATGATGTTTGGGAGTGTTTTGGAGCATTCGGTTACCTACTGCACGAAAATCGAAGCAAAACGGGTGTTTCGGCACCCGAATGCACTGTTTCGCGCCCCGAACTTCTGTTGAATTTTTTCGCACGAACATACCCAATAGCCTCCATTTGACCCAAAACGATGTTAGGGAGTGATTTGGCACGTTTCGGTACCTTCTGCATGCAAAACGGAGCGAAACGGGTCCGTTTCGGTGCCCGGATGCACTGCCTCGTAACAACGAACTTCAAAATGGGTTTTTCGCTACGGACACTTCCAATCTACTCCGTTAGGCCCTAAATGATGTTTGGGAGTGTTTTGGAGCATTCGGTTACCTACTGCACGAAAATCGAAGCAAAACGGGTGTTTCGGCACCCGAATGCACTGTTTCGCGCCCCGAACTTCTGTTGAATTTTTTCGCACGAACATAGCCAATAGCCTCCATTGGACCCAAAACGATGTTAGGGAGTGATTTGGCGCGTTTCGGTACCTTCTGTATGTAAAACGGAGCGAAACGGGTCCGTTTCGGTGCCCGGATGCACTGCCTCGTAACAACGAACTTCAAAATGGGTTTTTCGCTACGGACACTTCCAATCTACTCCGTTAGGCCCTAAATGATGTTTGGGAGTGTTTTGGAGCATTCGGTTACCTACTGCACGAAAATCGAAGCAAAACGGGTGTTTCGGCACCCGAATGCACTGTTTCGCGCCCCGAACTTCTGTTGAATTTTTTCGCACGAACATAGCCAATAGCCTCCATTGGACCCAAAACGATGTTAGGGAGTGATTTGGCACGTTTCGGTACCTTCTGCATGCAAAACGGAGCGAAACGGGTCCGTTTCGGTGCCCGGATGCACTGCCTCGTAACAACGAACTTCAAAATGGGTTTTTCGCTACGGACACTTCCAATCTACTCCGTTAGGCCCTAAATGATGTTTGGGAGTGTTTTGGAGCATTCGGTTACCTACTGCACGAAAATCGAAGCAAAACGGGTGTTTCGGCACCCGAATGCACTGTTTCGCGCCCCGAACTTCTGTTGAATTTTTTCGCACGAACATAGCCAATAGCCTCCATTGGACCCAAAACGATGTTAGGGAGTGATTTGGCTCGTTTCGGTACCTTCTGCATGCAAAACGGAGCGAAACGGGTCCGTTTCGGTGCCCGGATGCACTGCCTCGTAACAACGAACTTCAAAATGGGTTTTTCGCTACGGACACTTCCAATCTACTCCGTTAGGCCCTAAATGATGTTTGGGAGTGTTTTGGAGCATTCGGTTACCTACTGCACGAAAATCGAAGCAAAACGGGTGTTTCGGCACCCGAATGCACTGTTTCGCGCCCCGAACTTCTGTTGAATTTTTTCGCACGAACATACCCAATAGCCTCCATTGACCCAAAACGATGTTAGGGAGTGATTTGGCACGTTTCGGTACCTTCTGCATGCAAAACGGAGCGAAACGGGTCCGTTTCGGTGCCCGGATGCACTGCCTCGTAACAACGAACTTCAAAATGGGTTTTTCGCTACGGACACTTCCAATCTACTCCGTTAGGCCCTAAATGATGTTTGGGAGTGTTTTGGAGCATTCGGTTACCTACTGCACGAAAATCGAAGCAAAACGGGTGTTTCGGCACCCGAATGCACTGTTTCGCGCCCCGAACTTCTGTTGAATTTTTTCGCACGAACATACCCAATAGCCTCCATTGGACCCAAAACGATGTTAGGGAGTGATTTGGCACGTTTCGGTACCTTCTGCATGCAAAACGGAGCGAAACGGGTCCGTTTCGGTGCCCGGATGCACTGCCTCGTAACAACGAACTTCAAAATGGGTTTTTCGCTACGGACACTTCCAATCTACTCCGTTAGGCCCTAAATGATGTTTGGGAGTGTTTTGGAGCATTCGGTTACCTACTGCACGAAAATCGAAGCAAAACGGGTGTTTCGGCACCCGAATGCACTGTTTCGCGCCCCGAACTTCTGTTGAATTTTTTCGCACGAACATACCCAATAGCCTCCATTGGACCCAAAACGATGTTAGGGAGTGATTTGGCACGTTTCGGTACCTTCTGTATGTAAAACGGAGCGAAACGGGTCCGTTTCGGTGCCCGGATGCACTGCCTCGTAACAACGAACTTCAAAATGGGTTTTTCGCTACGGACACTTCCAATCTACTCCGTTAGGCCCTAAATGATGTTTGGGAGTGTTTTGGAGCATTCGGTTACCTACTGCACGAAAATCGAAGCAAAACGGGTGTTTCGGCACCCGAATGCACTGTTTCGCGCCCCGAACTTCTGTTGAATTTTTT
>JACEFO010001486.1:0-21369 GCA_015342445.1 Digitaria exilis
ATGCATAAAACCCCGGGTAACAAGGAATAGGGTAAAGACTAGGAACATCCTTAATGGTTAACAGTATTAGACACATGCATATGATTTATGTGATTAATCGGTGAATAGGTAACAAGGATGGTCCGTGTTATACTTGCCTTCCTCAGAGAACTGCTGCTGCACTTGATCTTCGAGAACGGGATCGTCGGCGAACTCGAACGGCTCGGCAACTACTCACAAAGATCACCACACAAGCATCCACACATACATGCAAACAAGATATTTAATTAGAACAATACACCAAACATGAACAAAAGATGAAAAGAAGGTTTAGAGTTACTCTACGCTTCACTACGAACACATGAGCGCGAAAATCACTCAAATCGGAGTTAAAACGGAGAAACTATGCTTAAAACGAGCTCTAGGGGCTTGCTGGTAAAGATTTTAGGCTTCCAGGGGTGTTTTTGAAAGAAACCAGGGACCTAAAACATAATTTTGTATAAAAACACAAGGGCTGCGGCGTAAAAACAACTTTCAGGACAGCGGGCATGATTTTTCAAAAGGACAGGGGTTAAACCGAAAGAAAAAGGACTTAGTTGTAAATACTTTTGAACTGCACTGGACCGCGGGTTGATTTTTGAAAAACAGAGGGGCTCTTTTGAAAAAACGCCACGGCAGCGGGTGGATGCTGACGTCGGCTGACGTCATCATTGACCGAACCGTGGACCGGCCTGAACCGCGGTTCACAGGAACCGGCTCGGTTTAACCTGGGTTTCAGATCTGGCCGTTGGATGGGAATCGAACGGTGGAAAACAGATCGGCTCAAGGGGTCGCCGGAGCGCGGCGGCGCTAGGCCGAAGCTCGCCGGAGAAAGCTCGGCTCGGCGCTACGGTGCATCAAAGCTCGCCGTGATTGATCCTAGAGAGAGAGGAGAGAGAGGGAAACTCGATTAGGGGGTTGTTCTCGAGGATTGTGTGGCGGTGGAAGCTGGCGACGCTCGGCGGCGGTGCGGCTACTACGGCGAGGTCGTACGCACGGAGGAGAGGGAGAGAAGGGGGGGTTTTGGCCTCGGCATGCTCCTTACCACACAGAGAAACTTCGGGGCAACCTCTTGGCGGCTAGGCGGCGGCGAGTTGAGCTCGAGACGACGGCGGCGCTCGGGGCTAGGTCAAGGCGGCGGCGGCTAGGGTTCGAGATGCAGGGGCTAAAGAGAGGGGTTGGCGGCGACCTTTATAGGGGCGTTGGAGACCTCGGCGTGCGCTCCAAGTCGCGAGGGAGACGTGCGCGGAGCGGAGTTCGCGGCGGCGCGGGGAGGAGTTCGGCGCGGCTACGGCTGGAGGAGGAAGACGCGGCTGACGCGTGGGACCGGGGTGTCAGCGACTCCGAGAGAGAGACGCGCGCTGGGCTGCTGGCTGGGCTGCGGGATGGGCTGGCGCGGAGGAGATTGGCTGGGCTGCGGGAAGAAAAAGAAAGAGGTGGAGAAGGGAGTTGGGCCGCGGAAAAATGGGAAGGGTTGCTGGGCCGGCTGGGCTGAAAAGAAAGAAGGAAAAGGAGAGAAAAAGAAAAGGTTTTTCTTTTATTCAAACTCTCATTTGAATTCAAATTCAAATTTGAATTCAACAATAAAAAACAAATGCACCAGCATGAATGCAACAAAAATGTTTCTATTTCCTATATTTGCTTTTAATTATTCAAAATTTTATTTTCCTACATTATTTATGAGCACTCAATTAGGAAAACCAATTAATTACTAATTTTTTTTAAATAGGCATTTTCAGGGTGTTACAGAAACAGTACATTCGGGTGCCGAAACACCCGTTTTGCTTTGATTTTCGGGCAGTAGGTAACCGAATGCTCCAAAACACTCCCAAACATCATTTAGGGCCGAACGGAGTAGATTGGAAGTGTCCGTAGCGAAAAACCCATTTTGAAGTTCGTTGTTGCGAGGCAGTGCACCCGGGCACCGAAACGGACCCGTTTCGCTCCGTTTTGCATGCAGAAGGTACCGAAACGCGCCAAATGACTCCCCAACATTGTTTTGGGTCCAATGGAGGCTATTGGGTATGTTCGTGCCAAAAAATTCAACAGAAGTTAAGGGCGCGAAACAGTGCATTCGGGTGTCGAAACACTCGTTTTGGTTCGATTTTCGTGCAGTAGGTAACCGAATGCTCCAAAACACTTCCAAACATCATTTAGAGCCTAACGGATTAGATTGAAAGTGTCCGTAGCGAAAACCCATTTTGAAGTTCGTTGTTGCGAGGCAGTGCACCCGGGCACCGAAACGGACCCGTTTCGCCCCGTTTTGCATGCAGAAGGTTCCGAAACGCGCAAAATCACTCCCTAACATCGTTTTGGGTCCAATGTAGGCTATTGGGTATGTTCGTGCAAAAAAGTTCAACAGATGTACAGGACGCGAAACAGTGCATTCGGGTGCCGAACCACCCGTTTTGCTTCGATTTTCGGGCAGTAGGTAACCGAATGCTCCAAAACACTCCCAAACATCGTTTAGAGCCTAACGGAGTAGATTGGAAGTGTCCGTAGCGAAAAACCCATTTTGAAGTTCGTTGTTGCGAGGCAGTGCACCCGGGCACCGAAACGGACCCGTTTCGCTCCGTTTTGCATGCAGAAGGTACCGAAACGCGCCAAATGACTCCCCAACATCGTTTTGGGTCCAATGGAGGCTATTGGGTATGTTCGTGCCAAAAAATTCAACAGAAGTTCAGGGCGCGAAACAGTGCATTCGGGTGCCGAAACACTCGTTTTGCTTCGATTTTCGTGCAGTAGGTAACCGAATGCTCCAAAACACTCCCAAACATCATTTAGAGCCTAACGGATTAGATTGAAAGTGTCCGTAGCGAAAAACCCATTTTGAAGTTCGTTGTTGCGAGGCAGTGCACCCGGGCACCGAAACGGACCCGTTTCGCCCCGTTTTGCATGCAGAAGGTTCCGAAACGCGCCAAATCACTCCCTAACATCGTTTTGGGTCCAATGGAGGCTATTGGGTATGTTCGTGCCAAAAAGTTCAACAGATGTTCGGGACGCGAAACAGTGCATTCGGGTGCCGAAACACCCGTTTTGCTTTGATTTTCGGGCAGTAGGTAACCGAATGCTCCAAAACACTCCCAAACATCGTTTAGGGCCTAACGGAGTAGATTGGAAGTGTCCGTAGCGAAAAACCCATTATGAAGTTCGTTGTTGCGAGGCAGTGCACCCGGGCACCGAAACGGACCCGTTTCGCCCCGTTTTGCATGCAGAAGGTTCCGAAACGCGCCAAATCACTCCCTAACATCGTTTTGGGTCCAATGGAGGCTATTGGGTATGTTCGTGCCAAAAAGTTCAACAGATGTTCGGGGAGCGAAACAGTGCATTCGGGTGCCGAAACACCCGTTTTGCTTTGATTTTCGGGCAGTAGGTAACCGAATGCTCCAAAACACTCCCAAACATCATTTAGAGCCTAACGGAGTAGATTGGAAGTGTCCGTAGCGAAAAACCCATTATGAAGTTCGTTGTTGCGAGGCAGTGCACCCGGGCACCGAAACGGACCCGTTTCGCCCCGTTTTGCATGCAGAAGGTTCCGAAACGCGCCAAATCACTCCCTAACATCGTTTTGGGTCCAATGTAGGCTATTGGGTATGTTCGTGCCAAAAAGTTCAACAGATGTTCGGGGAGCGAAACAGTGCATTCGGGTGCCGAAACACCCGTTTTGCTTCGATTTTCGGGCAGTAGGTAACCGAATGCTCCAAAACACTCCCAAACATCGTTTAGGGCCTAACGGAGTAGATTGGAAGTGTCCGTAGCGAAAAACCCATTTTGAAGTTCGTTGTTGCGAGGCAGTGCACCCGGGCACCGAAACGGACCCGTTTCGCTCCGTTTTGCATGCAGAAGGTACCGAAACGCGCCAAATGACTCCCCAACATCGTTTTGGGTCCAATGGAGGCTATTGGGTATGTTCGTGCCAAAAAATTCAACAGAAGTTCAGGGCGCGAAACAGTGCATTCGGGTGCCGAAACACTCGTTTTGCTTCGATTTTCGTGCAGTAGGTAACCGAATGCTCCAAAACACTCCCAAACATCATTTAGAGCCTAACGGATTAGATTGAAAGTGTCCGTAGCGAAAAACCCATTTTGAAGTTCGTTGTTGCGAGGCAGTGCACCCGGGCACCGAAACGGACCCGTTTCGCCCCGTTTTGCATGCAGAAGGTTCCGAAACGCGCCAAATCACTCCCTAACATCGTTTTGGGTCCAATGGAGGCTATTGGGTATGTTCGTGCCAAAAAGTTCAACAGATGTTCGGGGAGCGAAACAGTGCATTCGGGTGCCGAAACACCCGTTTTGCTTCGATTTTCGGGCAGTAGGTAACCGAATGCTCCAAAACACTCCCAAACATCGTTTAGGGCCTAACGGAGTAGATTGGAAGTGTCCGTAGCGAAAAACCCATTTTGAAGTTCGTTGTTGCGAGGCAGTGCACCCGGGCACCGAAACGGACCCGTTTCGCTCCGTTTTGCATGCAGAAGGTACCGAAACGCGCCAAATGACTCCCCAACATCGTTTTGGGTCCAATGGAGGCTATTGGGTATGTTCGTGCCAAAAAATTCAACAGAAGTTCAGGGCGCGAAACAGTGCATTCGGGTGCCGAAACACTCGTTTTGCTTCGATTTTCGTGCAGTAGGTAACCGAATGCTCCAAAACACTCCCAAACATCATTTAGAGCCTAACGGATTAGATTGGAAGTGTCCGTAGCGAAAAACCCATTTTGAAGTTCGTTGTTGCGAGGCAGTGCACCCGGGCACCGAAACGGACCCGTTTCGCCCCGTTTTGCATGCAGAAGGTTCCGAAACGCGCCAAATCACTCCCTAACATCGTTTTGGGTCCAATGGAGGCTATTGGGTATGTTCGTGCCAAAAAGTTCAACAGATGTTCGGGAGCGAAACAGTGCATTCGGGTGCCGAAACACCCGTTTTGCTTCGATTTTCGGGCAGTAGGTAACCGAATGCTCCAAAACACTCCCAAACATCGTTTAGGGCCTAACGGAGTAGATTGGAAGTGTCCGTAGCGAAAAACCCATTTTGAAGTTCGTTGTTGCGAGGCAGTGCACCCGGGCACCGAAACGGACCCGTTTCGCCCCGTTTTGCATGCAGAAGGTTCCGAAACGCGCCAAATCACTCCCTAACATCGTTTTGGGTCCAATGGAGGCTATTGGGTATGTTCGTGCCAAAAAGTTCAACAGATGTTCGGGGAGCGAAACAGTGCATTCGGGTGCCGAAACACCCGTTTTGCTTCGATTTTCGGGCAGTAGGTAACCGAATGCTCCAAAACACTCCCAAACATCATTTAGAGCCTAACGGAGTAGATTGGAAGTGTCCGTAGCGAAAAACCCATTTTGAAGTTCGTTGTTGCGAGGCAGTGCACCCGGGCACCGAAACGGACCCGTTTCGCCCCGTTTTGCATGCAGAAGGTTCCGAAACGCGCCAAATCACTCCCTAACATCGTTTTGGGTCCAATGGAGGCTATTGGGTATGTTCGTGCCAAAAAGTTCAACAGATGTTCGGGGAGCGAAACAGTGCATTCGGGTGCCGAAACACCCGTTTTGCTTCGATTTTCGGGCAGTAGGTAACCGAATGCTCCAAAACACTCCCAAACATCGTTTAGGGCCTAACGGAGTAGATTGGAAGTGTCCGTAGCGAAAAACCCATTTTGAAGTTCGTTGTTGCGAGGCAGTGCACCCGGGCACCGAAACGGACCCGTTTCGCTCCGTTTTGCATGCAGAAGGTACCGAAACGCGCCAAATGACTCCCCAACATCGTTTTGGGTCCAATGGAGGCTATTGGGTATGTTCGTGCCAAAAAATTCAACAGAAGTTCAGGGCGCGAAACAGTGCATTCGGGTGCCGAAACACTCGTTTTGCTTCGATTTTCGTGCAGTAGGTAACCGAATGCTCCAAAACACTCCCAAACATCATTTAGAGCCTAACGGATTAGATTGGAAGTGTCCGTAGCGAAAAACCCATTTTGAAGTTCGTTGTTGCGAGGCAGTGCACCCGGGCACCGAAACGGACCCGTTTCGCCCCGTTTTGCATGCAGAAGGTTCCGAAACGCGCCAAATCACTCCCTAACATCGTTTTGGGTCCAATGGAGGCTATTGGGTATGTTCGTGCCAAAAAGTTCAACAGATGTTCGGGGAGCGAAACAGTGCATTCGGGTGCCGAAACACCCGTTTTGCTTCGATTTTCGGGCAGTAGGTAACCGAATGCTCCAAAACACTCCCAAACATCGTTTAGGGCCTAACGGAGTAGATTGGAAGTGTCCGTAGCGAAAAACCCATTTTGAAGTTCGTTGTTGCGAGGCAGTGCACCCGGGCACCGAAACGGACCCGTTTCGCTCCGTTTTGCATGCAGAAGGTACCGAAACGCGCCAAATGACTCCCCAACATCGTTTTGGGTCCAATGGAGGCTATTGGGTATGTTCGTGCCAAAAATTCAACAGAAGTTCAGGGCGCGAAACAGTGCATTCGGGTGCCGAAACACTCGTTTTGCTTCGATTTTCGGGCAGTAGGTAACCGAATGCTCCAAAACACTCCCAAACATCATTTAGAGCCTAACGGAGTAGATTGGAAGTGTCCGTAGCGAAAAACCCATTTTGAAGTTCGTTGTTGCGAGGCAGTGCACCCGGGCACCGAAACGGACCCGTTTCGCCCCGTTTTGCATGCAGAAGGTTCCGAAACGCGCCAAATCACTCCCTAACATCGTTTTGGGTCCAATGGAGGCTATTGGGTATGTTCGTGCCAAAAAGTTCAACAGATGTTCGGGGAGCGAAACAGTGCATTCGGGTGCCGAAACACCCGTTTTGCTTCGATTTTCGGGCAGTAGGTAACCGAATGCTCCAAAACACTCCCAAACATCATTTAGGGCCTAACGGAGTAGATTGGAAGTGTCCGTAGCGAAAAACCCATTTTGAAGTTCGTTGTTGCGAGGCAGTGCACCCGGGCACCGAAACGGACCCGTTTCGCTCCGTTTTGCATGCAGAAGGTACCGAAACGCGCCAAATGACTCCCCAACATCGTTTTGGGTCCAATGGAGGCTATTGGGTATGTTCGTGCCAAAAATTCAACAGAAGTTCAGGGCGCGAAACAGTGCATTCGGGTGCCGAAACACTCGTTTTGCTTCGATTTTCGTGCAGTAGGTAACCGAATGCTCCAAAACACTCCCAAACATCATTTAGAGCCTAACGGATTAGATTGGAAGTGTCCGTAGCGAAAAACCCATTTTGAAGTTCGTTGTTGCGAGGCAGTGCACCCGGGCACCGAAACGGACCCGTTTCGCTCCGTTTTGCATGCAGAAGGTTCCGAAACGCGCCAAATCACTCCCTAACATCGTTTTGGGTCCAATGGAGGCTATTGGGTATGTTCGTGCCAAAAAGTTCAACAGATGTTCGGGGAGCGAAACAGTGCATTCGGGTGCCGAAACACCCGTTTTGCTTCGATTTTCGGGCAGTAGGTAACCGAATGCTCCAAAACACTCCCAAACATCATTTAGGGCCTAACGGAGTAGATTGGAAGTGTCCGTAGCGAAAAACCCATTTTGAAGTTCGTTGTTGCGAGGCAGTGCACCCGGGCACCGAAACGGACCCGTTTCGCCCCGTTTTGCATGCAGAAGGTTCCGAAACGCGCCAAATCACTCCCTAACATCGTTTTGGGTCCAATGGAGGCTATTGGGTATGTTCGTGCCAAAAAGTTCAACAGATGTTCGGGGAGCGAAACAGTGCATTCGGGTGCCGAAACACCCGTTTTGCTTCGATTTTCGGGCAGTAGGTAACCGAATGCTCCAAAACACTCCCAAACATCATTTAGGGCCTAACGGAGTAGATTGGAAGTGTCCGTAGCGAAAAACCCATTTTGAAGTTCGTTGTTGCGAGGCAGTGCACCCGGGCACCGAAACGGACCCGTTTCGCTCCGTTTTGCATGCAGAAGGTACCGAAACGCGCCAAATGACTCCCCAACATCGTTTTGGGTCCAATGGAGGCTATTGGGTATGTTCGTGCCAAAAAATTCAACAGAAGTTCAGGGCGCGAAACAGTGCATTCGGGTGCCGAAACACTCGTTTTGCTTCGATTTTCGTGCAGTAGGTAACCGAATGCTCCAAAACACTCCCAAACATCATTTAGAGCCTAACGGATTAGATTGGAAGTGTCCGTAGCGAAAAACCCATTTTGAAGTTCGTTGTTGCGAGGCAGTGCACCCGGGCACCGAAACGGACCCGTTTCGCCCCGTTTTGCATGCAGAAGGTTCCGAAACGCGCCAAATCACTCCCTAACATCGTTTTGGGTCCAATGGAGGCTATTGGGTATGTTCGTGCCAAAAAGTTCAACAGATGTTCGGGGAGCGAAACAGTGCATTCGGGTGCCGAAACACCCGTTTTGCTTCGATTTTCGGGCAGTAGGTAACCGAATGCTCCAAAACACTCCCAAACATCGTTTAGGGCCTAACGGAGTAGATTGGAAGTGTCCGTAGCGAAAAACCCATTTTGAAGTTCGTTGTTGCGAGGCAGTGCACCCGGGCACCGAAACGGACCCGTTTCGCTCCGTTTTGCATGCAGAAGGTACCGAAACGCGCCAAATGACTCCCCAACATCGTTTTGGGTCCAATGGAGGCTATTGGGTATGTTCGTGCCAAAAATTCAACAGAAGTTCAGGGCGCGAAACAGTGCATTCGGGTGCCGAAACACCCGTTTTGCTTCGATTTTCGGGCAGTAGGTAACCGAATGCTCCAAAACACTCCCAAACATCATTTAGAGCCTAACGGAGTAGATTGGAAGTGTCCGTAGCGAAAAACCCATTTTGAAGTTCGTTGTTGCGAGGCAGTGCACCCGGGCACCGAAACGGACCCGTTTCGCCCCGTTTTGCATGCAGAAGGTTCCGAAACGCGCCAAATCACTCCCTAACATCGTTTTGGGTCCAATGGAGGCTATTGGGTATGTTCGTGCCAAAAAGTTCAACAGATGTTCGGGGAGCGAAACAGTGCATTCGGGTGCCGAAACACCCGTTTTGCTTCGATTTTCGGGCAGTAGGTAACCGAATGCTCCAAAACACTCCCAAACATCATTTAGGGCCTAACGGAGTAGATTGGAAGTGTCCGTAGCGAAAAACCCATTTTGAAGTTCGTTGTTGCGAGGCAGTGCACCCGGGCACCGAAACGGACCCGTTTCGCTCCGTTTTGCATGCAGAAGGTACCGAAACGCGCCAAATGACTCCCCAACATCGTTTTGGGTCCAATGGAGGCTATTGGGTATGTTCGTGCCAAAAATTCAACAGAAGTTCAGGGCGCGAAACAGTGCATTCGGGTGCCGAAACACTCGTTTTGCTTCGATTTTCGTGCAGTAGGTAACCGAATGCTCCAAAACACTCCCAAACATCATTTAGAGCCTAACGGAGTAGATTGGAAGTGTCCGTAGCGAAAAACCCATTTTGAAGTTCGTTGTTGCGAGGCAGTGCACCCGGGCACCGAAACGGACCCGTTTCGCTCCGTTTTGCATGCAGAAGGTTCCGAAACGCGCCAAATCACTCCCCAACATCGTTTTGGGTCCAATGGAGGCTATTGGGTATGTTCGTGCCAAAAAGTTCAACAGATGTTCGGGGAGCGAAACAGTGCATTCGGGTGCCGAAACACCCGTTTTGCTTCGATTTTCGGGCAGTAGGTAACCGAATGCTCCAAAACACTCCCAAACATCATTTAGGGCCTAACGGAGTAGATTGGAAGTGTCCGTAGCGAAAAACCCATTTTGAAGTTCGTTGTTGCGAGGCAGTGCACCCGGGCACCGAAACGGACCCGTTTCGCCCCGTTTTGCATGCAGAAGGTTCCGAAACGCGCCAAATCACTCCCTAACATCGTTTTGGGTCCAATGGAGGCTATTGGGTATGTTCGTGCCAAAAAGTTCAACAGATGTTCGGGGAGCGAAACAGTGCATTCGGGTGCCGAAACACCCGTTTTGCTTTGATTTTCGGGCAGTAGGTAACCGAATGCTCCAAAACACTCCCAAACATCATTTAGGGCCTAACGGAGTAGATTGGAAGTGTCCGTAGCGAAAAACCCATTTTGAAGTTCGTTGTTGCGAGGCAGTGCACCCGGGCACCGAAACGGACCCGTTTCGCTCCGTTTTGCATGCAGAAGGTACCGAAACGCGCCAAATGACTCCCCAACATCGTTTTGGGTCCAATGGAGGCTATTGGGTATGTTCGTGCCAAAAATTCAACAGAAGTTCAGGGCGCGAAACAGTGCATTCGGGTGCCGAAACACCCGTTTTGCTTCGATTTTCGTGCAGTAGGTAACCGAATGCTCCAAAACACTCCCAAACATCATTTAGAGCCTAACGGATTAGATTGGAAGTGTCCGTAGCGAAAAACCCATTTTGAAGTTCGTTGTTGCGAGGCAGTGCACCCGGGCACCGAAACGGACCCGTTTCGCCCCGTTTTGCATGCAGAAGGTTCCGAAACGCGCCAAATCACTCCCTAACATCGTTTTGGGTCCAATGGAGGCTATTGGGTATGTTCGTGCCAAAAAGTTCAACAGATGTTCGGGGAGCGAAACAGTGCATTCGGGTGCCGAAACACCCGTTTTGCTTCGATTTTCGGGCAGTAGGTAACCGAATGCTCCAAAACACTCCCAAACATCATTTAGGGCCTAACGGAGTAGATTGGAAGTGTCCGTAGCGAAAAACCCATTTTGAAGTTCGTTGTTGCGAGGCAGTGCACCCGGGCACCGAAACGGACCCGTTTCGCTCCGTTTTGCATGCAGAAGGTACCGAAACGCGCCAAATGACTCCCCAACATCGTTTTGGGTCCAATGGAGGCTATTGGGTATGTTCGTGCCAAAAATTCAACAGAAGTTCGGGGCGCGAAACAGTGCATTCGGGTGCCGAAACACCCGTTTTGCTTTGATTTTCGGGCAGTAGGTAACCGAATGCTCCAAAACACTCCCAAACATCATTTAGAGCCTAACGGAGTAGATTGGAAGTGTCCGTAGCGAAAAACCCATTTTGAAGTTCGTTGTTGCGAGGCAGTGCACCCGGGCACCGAAACGGACCCGTTTCGCCCCGTTTTGCATGCAGAAGGTTCCGAAACGCGCCAAATCACTCCCTAACATCGTTTTGGGTCCAATGGAGGCTATTGGGTATGTTCGTGCCAAAAAGTTCAACAGATGTTCGGGGAGCGAAACAGTGCATTCGGGTGCCGAAACACCCGTTTTGCTTCGATTTTCGGGCAGTAGGTAACCGAATGCTCCAAAACACTCCCAAACATCATTTAGGGCCTAACGGAGTAGATTGGAAGTGTCCGTAGCGAAAAACCCATTTTGAAGTTCGTTGTTGCGAGGCAGTGCACCCGGGCACCGAAACGGACCCGTTTCGCTCCGTTTTGCATGCAGAAGGTTCCGAAACGCGCCAAATCACTCCCCAACATCGTTTTGGGTCCAATGGAGGCTATTGGGTATGTTCGTGCCAAAAAGTTCAACAGAAGTTCGGGCGCGAAACAGTGCATTCGGGTGCCGAAACACCCGTTTTGCTTCGATTTTCGTGCAGTAGGTAACCGAATGCTCCAAAACACTCCCAAACATCATTTAGGGCCTAACGGAGTAGATTGGAAGTGTCCGTAGCGAAAAACCCATTTTGAAGTTCGTTGTTGCGAGGCAGTGCACCCGGGCACCGAAACGGACCCGTTTCGCTCCGTTTTGCATGCAGAAGGTTCCGAAACGCGCCAAATCACTCCCCAACATCGTTTTGGGTCCAATGGAGGCTATTGGGTATGTTCGTGCCAAAAAGTTCAACAGATGTTCGGGGAGCGAAACAGTGCATTCGGGTGCCGAAACACCCGTTTTGCTTCGATTTTCGGGCAGTAGGTAACCGAATGCTCCAAAACACTCCCAAACATCATTTAGGGCCTAACGGAGTAGATTGGAAGTGTCCGTAGCGAAAAACCCATTTTGAAGTTCGTTGTTGCGAGGCAGTGCACCCGGGCACCGAAACGGACCCGTTTCGCTCCGTTTTGCATGCAGAAGGTTCCGAAACGCGCCAAATCACTCCCTAACATCGTTTTGGGTCCAATGGAGGCTATTGGGTATGTTCGTGCCAAAAAGTTCAACAGATGTTCGGGGAGCGAAACAGTGCATTCGGGTGCCGAAACACCCGTTTTGCTTCGATTTTCGGGCAGTAGGTAACCGAATGCTCCAAAACACTCCCAAACATCATTTAGGGCCTAACGGAGTAGATTGGAAGTGTCCGTAGCGAAAAACCCATTTTGAAGTTCGTTGTTGCGAGGCAGTGCACCCGGGCACCGAAACGGACCCGTTTCGCTCCGTTTTGCATGCAGAAGGTTCCGAAACGCGCCAAATGACTCCCCAACATCGTTTTGGGTCCAATGGAGGCTATTGGGTATGTTCGTGCCAAAAATTCAACAGAAGTTCGGGCGCGAAACAGTGCATTCGGGTGCCGAAACACCCGTTTTGCTTCGATTTTCGTGCAGTAGGTAACCGAATGCTCCAAAACACTCCCAAACATCATTTAGAGCCTAACGGATTAGATTGGAAGTGTCCGTAGCGAAAAACCCATTTTGAAGTTCGTTGTTGCGAGGCAGTGCACCCGGGCACCGAAACGGACCCGTTTCGCCCCGTTTTGCATGCAGAAGGTTCCGAAACGCGCCAAATCACTCCCTAACATCGTTTTGGGTCCAATGGAGGCTATTGGGTATGTTCGTGCCAAAAAGTTCAACAGATGTTCGGGGAGCGAAACAGTGCATTCGGGTGCCGAAACACCCGTTTTGCTTCGATTTTCGGGCAGTAGGTAACCGAATGCTCCAAAACACTCCCAAACATCATTTAGGGCCTAACGGAGTAGATTGGAAGTGTCCGTAGCGAAAAACCCATTTTGAAGTTCGTTGTTGCGAGGCAGTGCACCCGGGCACCGAAACGGACCCGTTTCGCTCCGTTTTGCATGCAGAAGGTACCGAAACGCGCCAAATGACTCCCCAACATCGTTTTGGGTCCAATGGAGGCTATTGGGTATGTTCGTGCCAAAAATTCAACAGAAGTTCGGGGCGCGAAACAGTGCATTCGGGTGCCGAAACACCCGTTTTGCTTCGATTTTCGTGCAGTAGGTAACCGAATGCTCCAAAACACTCCCAAACATCATTTAGGGCCTAACGGAGTAGATTGGAAGTGTCCGTAGCGAAAAACCCATTTTGAAGTTCGTTGTTGCGAGGCAGTGCACCCGGGCACCGAAACGGACCCGTTTCGCTCCGTTTTGCATGCAGAAGGTTCCGAAACGCGCCAAATCACTCCCTAACATCGTTTTGGGTCCAATGGAGGCTATTGGGTATGTTCGTGCCAAAAAGTTCAACAGATGTTCGGGGAGCGAAACAGTGCATTCGGGTGCCGAAACACCCGTTTTGCTTCGATTTTCGGGCAGTAGGTAACCGAATGCTCCAAAACACTCCCAAACATCGTTTAGGGCCTAACGGAGTAGATTGGAAGTGTCCGTAGCGAAAAACCCATTTTGAAGTTCGTTGTTGCGAGGCAGTGCACCCGGGCACCGAAACGGACCCGTTTCGCTCCGTTTTGCATGCAGAAGGTTCCGAAACGCGCCAAATCACTCCCTAACATCGTTTTGGGTCCAATGGAGGCTATTGGGTATGTTCGTGCCAAAAAGTTCAACAGATGTTCGGGACGCGAAACAGTGCATTCGGGTGCCGAAACACCCGTTTTGCTTCGATTTTCGGGCAGTAGGTAACCGAATGCTCCAAAACACTCCCAAACATCATTTAGGGCCTAACGGAGTAGATTGGAAGTGTCCGTAGCGAAAAACCCATTTTGAAGTTCGTTGTTGCGAGGCAGTGCACCCGGGCACCGAAACGGACCCGTTTCGCTCCGTTTTGCATGCAGAAGGTTCCGAAACGCGCCAAATCACTCCCTAACATCGTTTTGGGTCCAATGGAGGCTATTGGGTATGTTCGTGCCAAAAAGTTCAACAGATGTTCGGGGCGCGAAACAGTGCATTCGGGTGCCGAAACACCCGTTTTGCTTCGATTTTCGGGCAGTAGGTAACCGAATGCTCCAAAACACTCCCAAACATCATTTAGGGCCTAACGGAGTAGATTGGAAGTGTCCGTAGCGAAAAACCCATTTTGAAGTTCGTTGTTGCGAGGCAGTGCACCCGGGCACCGAAACGGACCCGTTTCGCTCCGTTTTGCATGCAGAAGGTTCCGAAACGCGCCAAATCACTCCCTAACATCGTTTTGGGTCCAATGGAGGCTATTGGGTATGTTCGTGCCAAAAATTCAACAGATGTTCGGGGCGCGAAACAGTGCATTCGGGTGCCGAAACACCCGTTTTGCTTCGATTTTCGGGCAGTAGGTAACCGAATGCTCCAAAACACTCCCAAACATCATTTAGGGCCTAACGGAGTAGATTGGAAGTGTCCGTAGCGAAAAACCCATTTTGAAGTTCGTTGTTGCGAGGCAGTGCACCCGGGCACCGAAACGGACCCGTTTCGCCCCGTTTTGCATGCAGAAGGTTCCGAAACGCGCCAAATCACTCCCTAACATCGTTTTGGGTCCAATGGAGGCTATTGGGTATGTTCGTGCCAAAAAGTTCAACAGATGTTCGGGGAGCGAAACAGTGCATTCGGGTGCCGAAACACCCGTTTTGCTTCGATTTTCGGGCAGTAGGTAACCGAATGCTCCAAAACACTCCCAAACATCATTTAGGGCCTAACGGAGTAGATTGGAAGTGTCCGTAGCGAAAAACCCATTTTGAAGTTCGTTGTTGCGAGGCAGTGCACCCGGGCACCGAAACGGACCCGTTTCGCTCCGTTTTGCATGCAGAAGGTTCCGAAACGCGCCAAATCACTCCCTAACATCGTTTTGGGTCCAATGGAGGCTATTGGGTATGTTCGTGCCAAAAAGTTCAACAGATGTTCGGGAGCGAAACAGTGCATTCGGGTGCCGAAACACCCGTTTTGCTTCGATTTTCGGGCAGTAGGTAACCGAATGCTCCAAAACACTCCCAAACATCATTTAGGGCCTAACGGAGTAGATTGGAAGTGTCCGTAGCGAAAAACCCATTTTGAAGTTCGTTGTTGCGAGGCAGTGCACCCGGGCACCGAAACGGACCCGTTTCGCCCCGTTTTGCATGCAGAAGGTTCCGAAACGCGCCAAATCACTCCCTAACATCGTTTTGGGTCCAATGGAGGCTATTGGGTATGTTCGTGCCAAAAAGTTCAACAGATGTTCGGGAGCGAAACAGTGCATTCGGGTGCCGAAACACCCGTTTTGCTTCGATTTTCGGGCAGTAGGTAACCGAATGCTCCAAAACACTCCCAAACATCATTTAGGGCCTAACGGAGTAGATTGGAAGTGTCCGTAGCGAAAAACCCATTTTGAAGTTCGTTGTTGCGAGGCAGTGCACCCGGGCACCGAAACGGACCCGTTTCGCTCCGTTTTGCATGCAGAAGGTACCGAAACGCGCCAAATGACTCCCTAACATCGTTTTGGGTCCAATGGAGGCTATTGGGTATGTTCGTGCCAAAAAATTCAACAGAAGTTCAGGGCGCGAAACAGTGCATTCGGGTGCCGAAACACCCGTTTTGCTTCGATTTTCGTGCAGTAGGTAACCGAATGCTCCAAAACACTCCCAAACATCATTTAGAGCCTAACGGATTAGATTGGAAGTGTCCGTAGCGAAAAACCCATTTTGAAGTTCGTTGTTGCGAGGCAGTGCACCCGGGCACCGAAACGGACCCGTTTCGCCCCGTTTGCATGCAGAAGGTTCCGAAACGCGCCAAATCACTCCCTAACATCGTTTTGGGTCCAATGGAGGCTATTGGGTATGTTCGTGCCAAAAAGTTCAACAGATGTTCGGGAGCGAAACAGTGCATTCGGGTGCCGAAACACCCGTTTTGCTTCGATTTTCGGGCAGTAGGTAACCGAATGCTCCAAAACACTCCCAAACATCATTTAGGGCCTAACGGAGTAGATTGGAAGTGTCCGTAGCGAAAAACCCATTTTGAAGTTCGTTGTTGCGAGGCAGTGCACCCGGGCACCGAAACGGACCCGTTTCGCTCCGTTTTGCATGCAGAAGGTTCCGAAACGCGCCAAATCACTCCCCAACATCGTTTTGGGTCCAATGGAGGCTATTGGGTATGTTCGTGCCAAAAATTCAACAGAAGTTCAGGGCGCGAAACAGTGCATTCGGGTGCCGAAACACCCGTTTTGCTTCGATTTTCGTGCAGTAGGTAACCGAATGCTCCAAAACACTCCCAAACATCATTTAGAGCCTAACGGAGTAGATTGGAAGTGTCCGTAGCGAAAAACCCATTTTGAAGTTCGTTGTTGCGAGGCAGTGCACCCGGGCACCGAAACGGACCCGTTTCGCCCCGTTTTGCATGCAGAAGGTTCCGAAACGCGCCAAATCACTCCCTAACATCGTTTTGGGTCCAATGGAGGCTATTGGGTATGTTCGTGCCAAAAAGTTCAACAGATGTTCGGGCGCGAAACAGTGCATTCGGGTGCCGAAACACCCGTTTTGCTTCGATTTTCGGGCAGTAGGTAACCGAATGCTCCAAAACACTCCCAAACATCATTTAGGGCCTAACGGAGTAGATTGGAAGTGTCCGTAGCGAAAAACCCATTTTGAAGTTCGTTGTTGCGAGGCAGTGCACCCGGGCACCGAAACGGACCCGTTTCGCTCCGTTTTGCATGCAGAAGGTACCGAAACGCGCCAAATCACTCCCAACATCGTTTTGGGTCCAATGGAGGCTATTGGGTATGTTCGTGCCAAAAAGTTCAACAGATGTTCGGGAGCGAAACAGTGCATTCGGGTGCCGAAACACCCGTTTTGCTTCGATTTTCGGGCAGTAGGTAACCGAATGCTCCAAAACACTCCCAAACATCATTTAGGGCCTAACGGAGTAGATTGGAAGTGTCCGTAGCGAAAAACCCATTTTGAAGTTCGTTGTTGCGAGGCAGTGCACCCGGGCACCGAAACGGACCCGTTTCGCTCCGTTTTGCATGCAGAAGGTTCCGAAACGCGCCAAATGACTCCCCTAACATCGTTTTGGGTCCAATGGAGGCTATTGGGTATGTTCGTGCCAAAAAGTTCAACAGATGTTCGGGAGCGAAACAGTGCATTCGGGTGCCGAAACACCCGTTTTGCTTCGATTTTCGGCAGTAGGTAACCGAATGCTCCAAAACACTCCCAAACATCATTTAGGGCCTAACGGAGTAGATTGGAAGTGTCCGTAGCGAAAAACCCATTTTGAAGTTCGTTGTTGCGAGGCAGTGCACCCGGGCACCGAAACGGACCCGTTTCGCCCCGTTTTGCATGCAGAAGGTTCCGAAACGCGCCAAATCACTCCCTAACATCGTTTTGGGTCCAATGGAGGCTATTGGGTATGTTCGTGCCAAAAAGTTCAACAGATGTTCGGGAGCGAAACAGTGCATTCGGGTGCCGAAACACCCGTTTTGCTTCGATTTTCGGGCAGTAGGTAACCGAATGCTCCAAAACACTCCCAAACATCATTTAGGGCCTAACGGAGTAGATTGGAAGTGTCCGTAGCGAAAAACCCATTTTGAAGTTCGTTGTTGCGAGGCAGTGCACCCGGGCACCGAAACGGACCCGTTTCGCTCCGTTTTGCATGCAGAAGGTACCGAAACGCGCCAAATGACTCCCCAACATCGTTTTGGGTCCAATGGAGGCTATTGGGTATGTTCGTGCCAAAAAATTCAACAGAAGTTCGGGGCGCGAAACAGTGCATTCGGGTGCCGAAACACCCGTTTTGCTTCGATTTTCGTGCAGTAGGTAACCGAATGCTCCAAAACACTCCCAAACATCATTTAGGGCCTAACGGAGTAGATTGGAAGTGTCCGTAGCGAAAAACCCATTTTGAAGTTCGTTGTTGCGAGGCAGTGCACCCGGGCACCGAAACGGACCCGTTTCGCTCCGTTTTGCATGCAGAAGGTTCCGAAACGCGCCAAATCACTCCCTAACATCGTTTTGGGTCCAATGGAGGCTATTGGGTATGTTCGTGCCAAAAATTCAACAGAAGTTCGGGCGCGAAACAGTGCATTCGGGTGCCGAAACACCGTTTTGCTTCGATTTTCGTGCAGTAGGTAACCGAATGCTCCAAAACACTCCCAAACATCATTTAGAGCCTAACGGAGTAGATTGGAAGTGTCCGTAGCGAAAAACCCATTTTGAAGTTCGTTGTTGCGAGGCAGTGCACCGGGCACCGAAACGGACCCGTTTCGCTCCGTTTTGCATGCAGAAGGTACCGAAACGCGCCAAATCACTCCCTAACATCGTTTGGGTCCAATGGAGGCTATTGGGTATGTTCGTGCCAAAAATTCAACAGATGTTCGGGACGCGAAACAGTGCATTCGGGTGCCGAAACACCCGTTTTGCTTCGATTTTCGGGCAGTAGGTAACCGAATGCTCCAAAACACTCCCAAACATCGTTTAGGGCCTAACGGAGTAGATTGGAAGTGTCCGTAGCGAAAAACCCATTTTGAAGTTCGTTGTTGCGAGGCAGTGCACCCGGGCACCGAAACGGACCCGTTTCGCTCCGTTTTGCATGCAGAAGGTTCCGAAACGCGCCAAATCACTCCCTAACATCGTTTTGGGTCCAATGGAGGCTATTGGGTATGTTCGTGCCAAAAAGTTCAACAGAGTTCGGGGAGCGAAACAGTGCATTCGGGTGCCGAAACACCCGTTTTGCTTCGATTTTCGGGCAGTAGGTAACCGAATGCTCCAAAACACTCCCAAACATCATTTAGGGCCTAACGGAGTAGATTGGAAGTGTCCGTAGCGAAAAACCCATTTTGAAGTTCGTTGTTGCGAGGCAGTGCACCCGGGCACCGAAACGGACCCGTTTCGCTCCGTTTTGCATGCAGAAGGTTACCGAAACGCGCCAAATGACTCCCTAACATCGTTTTGGGTCCAATGGAGGCTATTGGGTATGTTCGTGCCAAAAAGTTCAACAGATGTTCGGGCGCGAAACAGTGCATTCGGGTGCCGAAACACCCGTTTTGCTTTGATTTTCGGGCAGTAGGTAACCGAATGCTCCAAAACACTCCCAAACATCATTTAGGGCCTAACGGAGTAGATTGGAAGTGTCCGTAGCGAAAAACCCATTTGAAGTTCGTTGTTGCGAGGCAGTGCACCCGGGCACCGAAACGGACCCGTTTCGCCCCGTTTTGCATGCAGAAGGTTCCGAAACGCGCCAAATCACTCCCTAACATCGTTTTGGGTCCAATGGAGGCTATTGGGTATGTTCGTGCCAAAAGTTCAACAGATGTTCGGGGAGCGAAACAGTGCATTCGGGTGCCGAAACACCCGTTTTGCTTTCGATTTTCGGGCAGTAGGTAACCGAATGCTCCAAAACACTCCCAAACATCATTTAGGGCCTAACGGAGTAGATTGGAAGTGTCCGTAGCGAAAAACCCATTTTGAAGTTCGTTGTTGCGAGGCAGTGCACCCGGGCACCGAAACGGACCCGTTTCGCTCCGTTTGCATGCAGAAGGTTACCGAAACGCGCCAAATCACTCCCTAACATCGTTTTGGGTCCAATGGAGGCTATTGGTATGTTCGTGCCAAAAATTCAACAGATGTTCGGGGAGCGAAACAGTGCATTCGGGTGCCGAAACACCCGTTTTGCTTCGATTTCGGGCAGTAGGTAACCGAATGCTCCAAAACACTCCCAAACATCATTTAGGCCTAACGGAGTAGATTGGAAGTGTCCGTAGCGAAAAACCCATTTTGAAGTTCGTTGTTGCGAGGCAGTGCACCGGGCACCGAAACGGACCCGTTTCGCTCCGTTTTGCATGCAGAAGGTCCGAAACGGCGCCAAATACTCCCTACATCGTTTTGGGTCCAATGGAGGCTATTGGGTATGTTCGTGCCGAAAAATTCAACAGAAGTTTCGGGCGCGAAAAGTGCATTCGGGTGCCGAAACACCCGTTTTGCTTCGATTTTCGTGCAGTAGGTAACCGAATGGTCCAAAACACTCCCAAACATCATTTAGGGCCTAACGGAGTAGATGGAAGTGTCCGTAGCGAAAAACCCATTTTGAAGTTCGTTGTTGCGAGGCAGTGCACCCGGCACCGAAACGGACCCGTTCGCTCCGTTTTTGCATGCAGAAGGTTACCGAAACGCGCAAATACTCCCGACATCGTTTGGGTCCAATGGAGGCTATGGGTATGTTCGTGCGAAAAAATTTCAAACAGAAGTTCGGGCGCGAAAAAGTGCATTTGGGTGCCGAAACACCGTTTGCTTCGATTTCGGGCAGTCAGTAACCAAATGCTCAAAACACTCCCAAACATTCATTTAGGGCCTAACGGAGGTAGATTGGAAGTGTCGTAGCGAAAAACCATTTTGAAGTTCGTTGTTTGCAGGCGTGCACCCGGGCACCGAAACGGACCCGTTTCGCTCCCGTTTTGCATGCAGAAGGTACCGGAAACGCGCCAAATGACTCCCCAACATCGTTTTGGGTCCAATGGAGGCTATTGGGTATGTTCGTGCCAAAAAATTCAACAGAAGTTCAGGGCGCGAACAGTGCATCTCGGGTGCCGAAACACCCGTTTTGCTTCGATTTTCGTGCAGTAGGTAACCGAATGCTCCAAAACACTCCCAAACCATCATTTAGGGCCTAACGGAGTAGATTGGAAGTGTCCGTAGCGAAAAACCCATTTTGAAGTCGTGTTGCGAGGCAGTGCACCCGGGCACCGAAACGGACCCGTTTCGCCTCCGTTTGCATGCAGAAGGTACCGAAACGCGCCAAATCATCCCTAACATCGTTTTTGGGTCCAATGAGGCTATTGGGTATGTTCGTGCCAAAAAAGTTCAACAGAGTTCAGGGCGCGAAACAATGCATTCGGTGCCGAAAACAGCTCGTTTGCTTCGATTTTCGGTGCAGTAGGTAACCGAATGCTCCAAACACTCCCAACATCATTTAGAGCCTACAGGATTAGATTGGAAGTGTCGTAGGAAACACCATTTTGAAGTTCGTTGTTTGCGAGGCAGGTGCACCCGGGCACCGAAACGGACCCGTTTCGCTCCGTTTGCATGCAGAAGGTACCGAAACGCGCCAAATGACTCCCCAACATCGTTTGGTGTCCAATGGAGGCTATTGGGTATGTCGTTGCCAAAAATTTCAACAGAAGTTCGGGCCGCGAAACAGTGCATTCGGGTGCCGAAACCACTCCGTTTTGCTTTGATTTTCGTGCAGTAGGTAACCGAATGCTCCAAAACACTCCCAAACATCGATTTAGGGCCTAACGGAGTAGATTGGAAGTGTCCGTAGCGAAAAACCCATTTGTCCAATGGAGGCTATTGGGTATGTTCGTGCAAAAAATTCAAC